>CM052801.1:100749245-100781932 GCA_028533885.1 Nasua narica
CAGGAAATTAAATATACAGCTACCCTATGACCCTGCAATTGCACTACTCGGTGTTTACCCCAAAGAAGCAGATGCAGTACAAAGAAGGGCCACATGGACCCCAATGTTCATAGCAGCAATGGCCACAATCGCCAAACTGTGGAAAGAACCAAAATGCCCTTCAACAGATGAGTGGATAAGGAAGATGTGGTACATCTATACAATGGAATATTATGCCTCCATCAGAAAGGATGAATATCCAACTTTTGTATCAACATGGACAGGACTAGAAGAGATTATGCGTAGTGAAATAAGCCAAGCAGAGAGAGTCAATTATCTTATGGTCTCACTTATGTGTGGAGTATAAAGAAAATCATGGAGGGCATTGTGAGAAGAAAGGGAAGGGTGAATGGGGGAAAATCGGAGGGGTTAATGAACCAGGAGAGACTGTGGACTCTGAGCAACAAACTGAGGGTTTTGGAGGGGATGGGGTTGGGGGGGTGGGCGAGCCTGGTGGTGGGTATTGAGAAGGGCACGTATTGCATGGAGCACTGGGTGTGGTGCATGAACAATCAATCTTGTAACACTGAAAAATTAAAATAAACATATTTGGGGAGGAAAAAAATCAATTATAGCTACAAAGATTAGTCAAGGGATATACACAATAAAAAGATGTAAAATATATCATATACATAAAACACAGGGGGCATGAGTAAATATGTAGTGCTTTTAGAATGTGTTTGAACTTAAGTAATCATAAACTTAATATAGACTGCTATGCAAATAAGATGTTATATATGAACCTAAGGGTAATCACAAATCAAAAATGTATAATATATACACACAAAAGGAAAAAGAAAAAAATCCAAGCACAACAATAAAGAAAGACATCAAACCACAAGGGAGAAGTGCAAGAGAAGAAGAAAGGAACAAATAAGAACCAGAAAACAATTAACAAAATGGCAATAAATATGTACCTATAATTACTTTACATGTAAATGAACTGAATACTCCAAAAAACACAGGGTGACTGAATGGATTAAACAAACAAACAAAAAAGACCTATATATATTCTGCCTATAACAGAATCACTTCAGACCTAAAGGCATATACAGACGGAAAGTGAAGGGAAGCAAAAAGATATTCCACGCACATGGAAGTGAAAAAAAAGACAGTGTGGCAATACTTATATCAGACAAAATAGAGATTAAAACAAAGAGACAAACCAGGGTATTACACAACGTTAAAGAGATCAACCCAAGAAAAAGATTTAACAGTTGCAAATATCTCTGTACTGAAAATAGGAGCACCTAAATACATAAGCAAATATTAAAAGACATTAAGGAGAATTTGACAGCAATATAACAGTAAGGGACTTTAACACCTGACTTATATCAATGGATAGATCATCCATATAGAAAATTAATAAGGAAACAGTAGCTTTGAATGATACATTAGGCCAGATGGACCTAACAGATATATACAGAATATTCCATCTAAAAACAACAGAAATCACATCAAGCATCTTTTTTCCTTTTTTTTAATTAACATATAATGTATTATTTGTTTCAGGGGTACAGATCTGTGATTCCTCAGTTTCACACAATACAAAGCATTCACCACAATACATACCCTCCCCAATGTCCATCACCCAGCCACCCCATCTCTCCCACCCCCCGCCCCACTCCAGCAACCCTCAGTTTGTTTCCTGAGATTAAGAGTCTCTTGTGGTCTGTCTCCTTCTCTGGCTTCTTCTTGCAAGTATCTTTTTTGACCACGATGAAATGAAAGTAAAAATCAAGTACAAGAAGAAATGGAAAAGACACAAACACATAGAGGCTAAACAACGTGCTAGTAAACAACCAACAGGTCAATGAAGAAATCAAAAAGGAAACCAAAACATACATGGAGAAAAATGAAAATGAAAACACAACAGTCCAAAATCTTGGGAAACAGCAAAAGCAGATCTAAGATAGAAGTTTATAGGCCCTTTAAGAAACAAAAAAGTCTCACATAAACATCTAACTTTACACCAAAAGAAACTAGAAAAAGAACAACAAAGCCCAAAGCCAGTAGAAGAAAGGAAATAATAAAGATTAAAGCAGAAATAAATGAAATAAAGACTAAAAACTAATAGAAAAGGTCAATAAAACCAGAAGCTGGTTCTTTGAAAAGATCAAAAAAATTGATAAACCTTTAGCCAGACTCATCAAGAAGAAGATATGAGTCAAATAAATGAAATCAGAAATGAAGAAGGAGAAATAACAACCAATGCAACAGAAATAACAAGAATTATAAGAGAATATTACTGAAAATTACATGCTAACAAATTGAACAATCTAGGAGAAATAGACGAATTCACAGAAATATACAGTCTTCCAAAACTGAATCAGGAAGAAATAGGAAATTTGAACAGATAACTAGTAATGAAATAGAATAATAATAATAATAATTCCCCACAGACAGAAGTCTAGGAAAAGATGGCTTTACAGGGGAATTCTACCAAACATTTAAAGAAAAGCTAATATCTATTCTTTTCAAAATATTCCAAAAATAGAAGAGAAAGGGAACATTCCAAATTCATTTTATAAAGCCAGCATTATCCTGATACCAAAACCAGAGAAAGACACTATTAAAAAAAAAAAACCTACAGGACAATATCTCTAATGAACATACATGCAAAAATCCTCAACAAAATATTAGCAGACCAAATTCAACAACAAATTAAAAGAATCATTCACTATGATTGAGTCGGATTTATCTCAGGGATGCAGGATGGTTCAATGATAGCCAGTCAATATAATATACAACATTATCAAGAGGAAGGATAAGAACTATATGATCTTCCCAACAGATGCAGAAAAAGCATTTGACAAAATATAGCATCTGTTCATGATTCTCTAAACAAAGGGGGATTAGAAGGAGCACATCTCTACATAATAAAGGCTATATATTAAAAAAAAAACCACAGCTAACATCATATCCAATGAGGAAAAACTGAAAGTGTTTCCTCTAAGATCAGAAACAAGACAAGGATGTCCACTCCCACCTCAATACCCAAATTTAAAAAGATATGTAGACTCCTATGTTTATAGCAACATTATTTACAATAGCCAATATAAGGAAGCAACTCAAAAGCCATCAATATATGGGCGAGCCTGGTGGTGGATATTGAGGAGGGCACATATTGCGTGGAGCACTGGGTGTGGTGCATAAACAATCTTGTAACACTGAAAAAATAAAAGTATTTGGAAAAATAAAATAAAATAAATCCTTCATTAAACATCTAATAAATATTTCTCAGTGTTAAAAATATATATAGGGGTGCCTGGGTGGCTCAGTGGGTTAAAGCCTCTGCCTTCAGCTCAGGTCATGATCTCAGGGTCCTGGGATCGAGCCCCGCATCGGGCTCTCTGCTCGGCGGGGAGCCTGCTTCCCTCTCTCTCTGCCTGCCTCTCTGCCTACTTGTGATCTCTCTGTCAAATAAATAAATAAAGTCTTTAAATATATATATATATGAATGGATAAAGAAGATGTGGTATACAATGCAATATTATCCAGAAAGAATGAGATCTTGCCCTTTGCACAACTTGGATAGACCTAGAGGGCATTATGCTAAGTGAAAGAGGTCAGAGAGAGAAAGACAAAGACCAGATGATTTCACTTATATGTGGAATCTTAAAAACAAAACCAAAAAAAAAAATGAACAGAGAACAAAATGGTGGTTACCAGAGGGAGGTATGTTGGAGGGCATGAGCAAAATAGATGAAGGGAATTAAGCGGTACAAACTTCTAGTTACAAAATAAATAAGTCACAGAGATGAAAAGTACAGCATAGGGAATATCCTTAATATTGTAATAACATTGTTTGGTGACAGATGTTGACTATATTTAGCATGGTGAGCACTGAGTAATGTATAGAGTTGTCAAATCAATATGTTGTACACCCAAAACTAATCTAACAATGTATGTCCATTATACTCCAATTTTTTTTAATGTGTGGAACTGGGAATCAGAGACTGGTGTTCTAGACCTATCTTTATGATTAATTGGCTATAAGGTCTTTGAAAATTCTATTTTCCTTTCTGGACTTCAACTTCTTCATGCACAAAATGAGGGATGAGACTAGATGTTCTGTTTTCCCACATCTGTTATTCTAAAATTCCCACATCTCATATCCTTAACTATGTTGTTAGTTCCTTGAAAAGGACTGTGTTCCCAAAGTACTGTCCAAAGACTGCTTACATCTGAATCACCTGAGGAAGATTTATCAGCATTATCCCAGAGCTACTAAATTATGATCTTCAGGTGCGGAGGCTGCTTCCTTGCCTGCACTCACTGAATGCTGAGAACCATTGCATTTAACAAATTATTTCTTCAAAATACTGGTCAATAACCCACTGTTGATTGTTGAAGCTGCTTGGGGAGCCAACCCAGGTGATTTAATTGAATAAAACACTCAAAGTGGATAAATGGAGATATCTGTGGAAGATGGCAGAGTAGGAGGAGGACCCTAGGCTTGCCTAGAACACAGCAAGAGAGACATGAAATCATTCTGAACACTGAAGAAATTGATCTGAGGACTGACAGGACAAACTGCATAAGTAGAGGAAAAGAGCCTCATCACGGAAGGTAGGAGGTGTAGAGATGTGATTTGGGGAAGAGAAGGACTGCAGGTGCTACAGAGGGGAGAGAACCCTGATCATGGAGAGAGGAGAGGGAGAGGAGAGAGAGAGAGAGAGAGAGAGAGAGAGAGAGAGAAGCACAAAGGGGATCACACAAGGAAACACTTAACCAAAGCCATTGACTAGGAAAACAAGAGGAGTTGATTTCGTGAGTTTTTTCTGGAGTTTTAGAGGTCCATGTCATGGCCCGTGTGGAGCCCAGCAGGCACTGCAGTTCTCCTATGGAGAAGGAGGGCCGATAGCCCAGTAGTGGATGCATGATCTGAGGATTCCCTGAGATGTACTGCAAGAAATGGCTTCCTCTTCTTGGAGCATAGCTGGGAGAGGTGACATTGCCTATCTGGAGACAAAAGAGCCAGCAGGCACCATTATGCTACCATGACCCCCAGCACAGGGGCAAAGACACCTGCTGAGGGTGGCTCACCTGGATACCAGCTTTTTTGCTCTGCTTTACACCAAACTCCAAGCTCCTGCACTTTGGTGTGACTGCACTTCTGGGAAAAACCCGCACCAGCCCCACTGGGGTGAGACCATCCTCCAGAGGACCAGCATGGCTCTGTGCCTCACCAGATCCCTAAAGGTGGATGTTGTAAAACTCAACCAGCCTGACTGGGGTAAAACACAGGTGCACTGCACTGCCAGGTGGACAGAAGGCCTGGACACACAGTGAAGGCAGGGATCTGAGGGACACCTGAGAACATGAGGGGAGACTGTTTGCTCTTCTGTGAGGGCTTTCCAGACAGCAGAGAGTGCGAACTCCCCTTTCTGGGGACAAGGGAGGGAACTGCTGCCACTTCTCTCCCCCACCCCTCAGCATAAATGAACTTCATTAATCAGCACAACACCATCAAGTGAAGGCCTAAACTGCTTACATCAAGCCCTGGCACCCTGTACTCTGCAGGTGCTACTTTTCTAGGGCAAGCATGGCTGAGAACCAGAGCAATGGGTCCCTGCCCTACAAGACGAGCACCAACTCCACCCCTGCACACACCACATCTACTGACCATAAAATGCTGCAAAGATTCAGCTCTAGTGGAAATAACATCAGGTCTCTTTTAGCAAGCAGACCAGAGCACACCTAGTTAAAACTCACCATACTCTGGACAAGGTGCAAAAACTCCCCACTGCAGGCAAGTAGAAACTGCAGAGGACTGATCTGAGGGAAAGAGAAACCAAAACACAGCAGCAGAGTGTACTCAGCATACACCAGAAACACTTCTTTAAGTGCCAGCCCCTGAACAGTATATGACCTCTTCATAATAAAACAAACTCTCAGGAGCAAGAAACATAACAGGGTTTCATAATATATAGACAAAGACAGATAACTAGACAGAATGCCAAGATGGAGGTATTCATCCCAAAAGAAAGAACAAGAAGAGGTCACGGCAAGGGATCTAATCAAAATAGATACAAATAATATGCCTAATCCAGAATTTAAAGCAACAATCATTAGGATACTAGCTGGGTTTGAGAAAAGCATAGAAGACCCCAGGGAGTCCCTTACCACAGAGATAAACAACCTAAAAACTACTCAGGCTGAAATAAAAAATACTGTAACCAACATGTGCAACCAACTGGATGTAATGATCACAAGGATGGAAGAAGCAGAGAAACAAGTGATATAGAAGATTAAGTTACGGAAAATAATCATGCTGAAAAGAAGAGGGAAAGAAAAATATTGGATCACAAATGTAGACTTAGGGAACTCAGTGAATCCATAAAGCATAATAGCATCATTAGCATATCATAGGAGTCCCAGAAGAAGAGAGAGAAAAGGGAGCAGTAGGTTTATTTGAGCAAATTATAGCTGAAAACATCCCTTATTTGGGGAAGGAAGCAGACATCCTATTCCAGAAGGGACAGAGAACTCTCATCAAAATTAACAAAAGCAGGCCAACACCAAGACATATCATAGTTAAATTTGAAAAATATAGAGATAAGGAAAAAATCCTAAAAGCAATTAGAAAAAAGAAGTCCCTAACCTAAGGGAAGGCAAATAAGATTAACAGCAGACCTCTCAACAGAAATGTAGCAGTATAGAAGAGAGTGGCATGATATATTGTGCTCAGAGGGAAAAATCTATAGTGAAGAATATTCTATCCAGTAAGGCTGTCATTCAGAATAGAAGAAGAGACAGAGTTTCTCAGACAAAAAAAAATTAAGGGAGTTTGTTACCATTAAACCATCACTGAAAAAAATATTAAAGGGAACTCCTTGAATGAGAAAGAAAGACCAAAATTACAAAGACAAGAAAGTAACAGAGAAAAACTCCAGGAATAATGACTTAACAAGTAATATAATGGAACTCAATTCGTATCTATCAATAATCATGCTGAATGTAAATGGACTAAATGCTCCAATCAAGACATAGGGTGTCAGAATAGATTTTAAAAAAAGACCCACCTATATGCTGCCTACAAGAGAATTATTATTTTATTTTATTTTATTTTATTTTATTTATTGTATTATGTTAGTCACCATAAAATACATAATTAGTTTTTGATGCAGTGTTCCAAGATTCATTGTTTATGTACAGCACCCAGTGCCCCGTGCAATATGTGCCCTCCTTAATACCCACCACCAGGCTGACCCAACCCCCACCCCCTTCCCTCTAAAACCCTCAGTTTCTCAGAATGCACAGAAGAGACTCATTTTATACTTAAGACACCTGTGGGTGGAAAGTGAGGAGACGGAAGGGCACCTAAGTGGCTCAGTCAGATGGGTGGTTGACTTTTGATTTCAGATCAGGTCATGATCTCAGGGTCATATGATAGAGCCCCATGTCAGGATCCCTGCCTAGCAGGGAATCTTCTGGAGATTCTCTCCCTCTTCCCTTGCCCATCCCCCTATTCTCACACACACATTCTCTCTCTCTAAAATAAACAAATAATTAAGGGCACGTATTGCATGGAGCACTGGGTGTGGTGCATGAACAATCAATCTTGTAACACTGAAAAAATAAAATAAACATATTTGGGAAAAAAATAAAATAAAATAAGAAAGTGAGGAGATGGAAAAGCATTTATCATGCTAATGGATGTCAAAAGCCAAAGTAGCCATATTTATATCAAACTAGATTTTGAACCAACTAGATAGTTTTCACCAACTGATAACCAGCAAAGAAATTGAATCAGTAATCAAAAAATCTCCCAACAACAGTTCACAGCCAGATGGCTTCCCAGGAGAATTACACCAGACATTTAAGAAGAGCTAATACCTATTCTTCTCAAACTGTTCCAAAAAATAAAAATGGAAAAAAACCTTCCAAAACCATTCTATGAGGCCAGCATTACCTTGATTCCAAAACCAGATAAAGGCCCCACTAAAAAAGAGAATTCTAGGTCAATATCCCTGATAAATATGGATGCAAAAATTCTCAATACTAGCAAATTGAATCCAACAGTACGTTAAAAAAATCATTCACCAAGATCAAGTGGGATCTATTCTGGGGATGCAACAGTGGTTCAATATTTACAAATCAATCAACATCATAAGCAACATTAATAAAAGTAAGGATAAGAACCATATGATCCTTTCAGTAGATGTAGAAAAAGCATTTAACAAAGTAGAGCATCCATTCTTGATTTAAAGCTCTCGACAAAGTAAGGATAGAGAGAACATACCTCAACATTCTAAAAGCCATATATGAAAGATCCTAGCTAATATCCTCAATGGGAAAAAACTGAGAACCTTTCACCTATGGTCAGGAACAAGACAAGGATGTCCACTCTTACCATTATTATGTAACATAGTACTGGAAGTCTTAGCCTCAGCAAACAGACAACAAAAAAGAAATAAAAGGCATCCAAATCAACAAGGAAGAAGTAAAACTTTCACTATTTGCAGATGACATGATATTCTATGTAGGAAACCCAAAGATTCCACCAAAAATTGCTAGAACTGATACACAAATTCAGTAAAGCTGCAGGATAAAAATCAATGTTCAGAAATTGGTTGCATTTTTATACACTGATAATGAAGCAGCAGAAAATGAAATGAAGAAATCGATCCCATTTACAATTATGGCACCAAAAATCATAAGATACCTAGAAATAAACCTAACCAAAGAGGTAAAAGATCTGTACTCTGAAAACTAAAGAACACTTATGAAAGAAATTGAAGATGACACAAAGGAATGGAAAAACATTCCATACTCATGATTTGGAAGAACACATATTATTAAAATGTCTATACTACTCAAAGCAATCTATACACGTAATGCAATCTCTATCAAAATACCACCAGCATTTTTCACAAAGCTAGAACAAGCCATCCTTTAAAAAATATCCTAAAATCTGTATGGAACCACAAAAGATCCCAAATAGCCAAAACAATCTTGAAAAAGATAAGCAAAGCTATAGGCATCATGATTCCAGATTTCAAGTTCTAATACCAAGTTGTAGTCATCAAGACAGTATGTTACTGGCACAAAAACAGACACATACATCAATGGAATAAAACAGACAACCCGGAAATGGACACACAACATACAGTTTACTAATTTTTGACAAAGCAGGAAAGAATATCAAATGGAAAAATGTCTTCAACAAATGGTGTTGTGAAAACTGAACAGCCACATGCAGAAGGAAATTGGACTACTTTTTTACACCATACACAAAAATAAACTGAAAACGGATAAAAGACCTAAATGTGAAACAGGAAATCATCACAATCCTAGAGGAGAATACAGGCAACAACCTCTTTGACCTTGGCTGCAGCAACTTCTTACTAGATACATCTCTAGAGGCAAGGGAAACAAAAGCAAAAATAAACTACTGGGACTTTACCAAGATGAAAAGCTTCTGCACAGCAAAGGAAACAATCAACAAAACTGAAAGGCAACCTTTGAGATGAGAGAGGATAGTTGCAAATGATATATCTGATAAAGGATTAGTATCCAAAATCTATGAAGAACGTATCAAACTTAACACCCAAAAAACAAATAATCCAGTTAAGAAATGCACAGAAGATATGGACATTTTTTTCCAAAGAAGACATCCAGATGGGTAATAGACACATGAAAAGATGCTCAAAAGTACTCACCTTCAGCAAAAAAACAAATCAAAACTACAATGAAATATCACCTCACACCTGTCAGAATGGCTAAAGTTAACAACAAAGGGAACAACAGATGTCGGTAAGTGTGTGGGGAAAGGCGAACCTTCTTATACTGTTGGTAGGAATACAAACTTGTGTAGCCACTCTGGAAAACAGTATGGCGGTTCCTCAAAAAGTTAAAAATAGAACTACCCTACAACCCAGCAATTGCACTACTAGCTCTCTATCCAAAGAATACAAAAATATTGATTCAAAGGGACACAAGCACCCCAATGTTTTAGCGGCATTATCAACAGTAGCCCAATTATGGAAAGAGCCTACAGTTTTTTGATTTTTTTAATTTAATTAATTAACATACAGTGTATTATTAGTTTCAGAGACAGAGTTTAGTGATTCATCAGTTGTATATAACACCCAGTGCTCATTACATCAAGAGCCCAAATTTCAATCAACTGATAAATAAAGCAGTATATATATGTGTGTATATATATTTATATATACACACATACATATACACATGATGCAATATTATTCAGATATAAAAAAGAATGAAATCTTGTCATTTGTAAAGATGTGAATAGAGCTAGAGTATATTATGTAAAGTAAAAAGTCAGTGAGAGAAAGACAAATACCATATAATTTCACTCATATGTGGAATTTAAGAAACAAAACCGATGAACATAGGGGGAGAAAGAGAGAGGCAAATCATAAAAGAGACTTTTTTTTTTTCATAAAAGAGACTCTTAACTGTAGAGAACACACTAATGGTTACTGGAAGGGAGGTTGGTGGGTATGGGTTAAATAGGTGATGGGGATTAAGGAGGACACTTGTGATGAGCAATGGGTGTTCTCTGTAAGTGATGAACCACTAAATTCTACACTCGAAACTATTATTACACTGTATGATAACTAATTGGAATTTAAATAAAAACTTGAAAAAAGTGGATAAGATAATGTGGCAAGTGGAATTTTTCTTTTTCTTTTTTTGTTGTTTTATTTTTTTTACTTTAATTTTTCTTATTGTGTTATGTTAGTCACCATACAGTACATCATTAGTTTTTGATGTAGTGGAAGAATGAACATTGTGAAAGTGTCTATGCTGCCCAGAGCAATCTATACTTTCAATGCCATCCCAATCAAAATACCAATGGCATTTATCAAAATGCTAGAACAAACAATCCTAAAATTTGTATGGAACCAGAAAAGATCCCAAATCACCAAGGAAATGTTGAAAAAGAAAACCAAAGTTGGGAGCATCACGTTGCCTGATTTCAAGCTCTCTTACAAAGCTGTGATCAACAAGACAGCATGGTACTGGCACAAAAACAGACACATAGACCAGTGGAACAGAATAGAGACCCCAGATATGGACTCTCAATTCTATGGCCAACTAATCTTTGACAAAGCAGGAAAAAATATCCAATGGAAAAAAGACAGTCTCTTCAATAAATGATGCTGGGAAAACTGCACAGCCACATGCAGAAGAATGAAACCGGACCATTCTCTTACACTATACAAAAAGGTAAACTCAAAAGATATGAAAGACCTCAATGCAAGACAGGAATCCATCAAAATCCTAGAGGAGAACATAAGCAGTAACCTCTTCGACATCGGCCACAGCAACTTCTTTCAAGATACACCTCCAAAGGTAAGAGAAACAAAAGCAAAAATGAACTTTTGGGACTTCATGAAGATAAAAAGCTTCTGCACAGCAAAGGAAACAGTCAACAAAACAAAGAGGCAACCCACAGAATGATATTTACAAATGACACTACAGACAAAGGGCTGATATCTAAGATCTCTAAAGAACTTCTCAAACTCAGCATACAAAAAACATATAATCAAGTCAAAAAATGGGCAGAAGACATGAGCAGACACTTCTCCAAAGAAGACATAGAAATGGCTAGCAGACACATGAAAAAATGTTCATCATCATTAGCTGTCAGGGAAATTCTAATCAAAACCACACTGAGATACTACCTTTTATCAGTTAGAATAGCAAAAATCGACAAGGCAAGAAACAACTTGTTGTCGGAGAAGTTGTGGAGAAAGGGGAACCCTCTTACACTGTTGGTAGGAATGCAAATTGGTGCAGCCACTTTGGAAAACAGTGCGGAGTTTCCTCAAAAAAATAAAAATAGAGCTACCCTATGACCCAGCAATTGCACTACTGGGTATTTACCGCAAAGGTACAGATGTAGTGAAAAGAAGGGCCATATGCACCCCAATGTTCATAGCAGCAATGGCCACAATAGCCAAAATGTGGAAAGAGCCAAGATGCCCCTCAACAGACAAATGGATAAAGAAGATGGGATCAGGAAGGAGACAAACCATAAGAGACTCCTAAACTCACGAAACAAACTGAGGGTGGCTGGGGGGTAGAAGGGGTAGGGATAGGGTGGCTGGGTTATGGACACTGGGGAGGGTATGGGCTATGGTAAGTGCTATGAAATGTGTAAGCCTGATGATTCACAGACATGTACCCTGGGGCAAATAATACATTATATGTTAATAAAAAAATAAATTAATAAAAAAAGAAGATGTGGTCCATATACAAAATAGAATATTACTCAGCCATCAGAAAGGATGAATACCCAACTTTTGCATCAACATGGATGGGACTGGAAAAGATTATTCTAAGTGAAATAAGTCAAACAGAGAAAGTCAATTATTATATGGTTTCACTTATTTGTGGAACATAAGGAATAGCATGGAGGACATTAGGAGAAGGGAAAAATGGAGGGGAAGAAATCAGAGTGGGAGATGAACCATGAGAGACTACGGACTCTGGGAAACAAACTGAGGGTTTTAGAAGGGAGGGGTGGGGGGATTGGTGAGCCTGGTGACAGGTATTAAGGAGGACACAGACTGCATGGAGCACCGGGTGTTATACACAGATGGATTTTTTTCAACACACAAAGAACAACATTAATAAAGTATAAAAACAAGCAGACAAAAAGAAGCATCTCTGCTAAGTATCAGAACTACCAGCATATACCACATAGTTGTAAGTTGCATTGGTTTTTTTTTTTCTTTTTTTTTAAGCATGGAGACTGTGGACTCTGAGAAACAAGCTGAGGGTTTTGGAGGGGAGGGGGTGAGGGGTGGGCGAGCCTGGTGGTGGGTATTAAGGAGGGCACGTATTGCATGGAGCACTGGGTGTGGTGCATAAACAATTAATCTTGGAATACTGAAAAAATAAAAATAAATAATTAAAAATTAAAAAATGAGAGAAAAGAAAAAAATTGTATTTATTTATTTGACAGAGAGAGACACAGGGAGAAAGGGAACACAGCAGGGGGAGTGGGAGAAGGAGAAGCAGGCTTCCCGCTGAACAAGGAGCCCAATATGGGGCTTGATCCCAGGACCCTGGGGTCATGACCTAAGCCGAAGGCAGACACTTAACGACTGGTACACCCAGGAACCCCTTGGTTTTTTATTTCTAGCAAACACAAATACAGTGTCAACCCTAATATTTAGAGCTACTAAAGCCAGGGTTTTAGTAGTCTCACCATTCTAAAACATGAATTGCACTGGACTTGGAAGAAGGTAACCCTCCAAAAAAGCTTCTAATTCCCTTATATTAAATCTAGCACTACTTTGGCTTTTTCAAGGAGGATCTCTTGAAGTCCTCTTTAATATAATCACTAAAAGGTTTGGCTATCTGGTTTTCTAAGTTTAGAAATTTATTTATCTAAATAAATCTAAATTTATTATTTACATCAATAGGATGTAAATAAACCAGTGTAAACAGGAGAGGCTGCAACTAACACTGAGCATGGAGACACACACAAAAAAATACAAATATAGAATTAACATAATGAATGTACTCTATGATGATCATAAAGTTACAAAGACAAAGGACTATTGTGTTCAAAATTTAAGATTATAAGAAAAGTTGCAATATGTTCTTAAAGAATTTTATTCTCAGAGTTAAAATTTAATAAGCTTTAAGACTCGAAGAAAAAAGTTCATTTATTTAGAATTTCCATCTTATTTAGACCATTTATCATAGCTTGGTGAGATCAGATAGATAAGAAATTAATAAAACAGAATTAGCTTGTTTTTCCAGACTGGAGTAAGGAACAAAAAGGGCCTCATTGCCCAAGTTTCTAAGGACATATTAGTCCAGTTCTGTAGCCCTCAGCCTCAGAAATTACTTTTGAAATTTCTGATAGATGGAAAGATTCCGAGTATATTACGATAACTCTGCAAAAATAATTAGGAACAAATCCTAATACTTTCAAGAATGTGGGGTAGTAGCCAAGTGTAAAACAATAACACAAAATCCACCACCAATGAATAAAATATCCTGTGTAATACTGAAATATTCCAAGGCTTAAGAGGATCATTGCTATTAATAATATTTTCTGAATGAGATGGGGTTTTAAAATTAAATGAAGTTTCATACAGCCAAGGAATACAATGTTTGGGGACAGGAGAACTAAGAAATAAGGCTGCCAAGATGGGTAGGAGCTGGGTTACATTGGGTCTGATAAAAGCATTTAAGGAATTTGGACTTTAGTCTAGGAACAATAGGAACCCATTAAATGACCTAGAATAGCTATGACTCACTATGCATTGTAGAATATTGGCTATAGAGCAGAGGTCAGTTTGGGTGGGGAGCAAGACTTTAGGAAGTAAGACCAACTAGAGAGTTTTATAGTAGTCCAAGTGGAAGACAATATTGGATTAAACTAAGGTGGTAGCTGGAAAAGCAGATGAATCCTAAAGATGTGGGAGGTAGTAATTACATACCTTGGAAAATAGTTCAATCTAGAAATCAATGGGTGGAAAATTGGCAAAGATAATTCCAGTTTCTGGCTTGAGCAATGGGGTGCACAGTGGTGTTACTGACTAAAATAAGGAAATGGAAGACAAGCATATCATGTTTGTTGTTTTTGTTGTTGTTAAGAGTAAGGGAGGGAAACGGAGATGATAAAACTAATTTGGACATACTTAGTTTAAGGAGTTTATGGGTAGCCAAGTAGACATGTCCAATAGATGTTGAATATAAAGGTATGACACTCAAGAGAAGTTAGGAATGATAATTGAGATGAGAGTCATTGGTGTATATATAGAAGGTTATGATGTCATGGGGATGGATTAAATCACTCAGTGTCTGTATGGTAAGAACACCTAGAACAAAACAAAGAAAAATACCAACACATAAGTGGACAAAGGAAAAGATTACCAAAAATACTACAAAAGATCTTTATATAACAAAATTTAATACAGCTGTGTAATATTGTGGAAAATACTATAGAAACCACAGCCATAAAAGTATGAAGAAAATCAGTAGTATTTGCTGCTGGTACTATGTCCAGATCTCTTTTACTGGGCCAGTGAAATTGTCCCTCTACAACTTCAGAGTATTTTAACATTGGCTGAAGGAAGCCACCTTGCCTTAAAATGCCTGGGAGGTTATGCCTTCCTCCAGTTAGCCCACAGGCAATGGTTGATTAGGAAGAGGCCACAGAAGTTCAGCCCCTTGGCTGAGGTAGGCCAAATCTGTAGTGCCATTCAACCCCATGGGGTCAAATGGAGGCTACACTTCAAGTGAAATCACATCTTTGCTTTACTTTTTTCCCTTCCCTATCCTGCTTTCCTTGCTTCCTACAAGTTTCTCTGAGAGCACTCCCTATAAGTTATTTGCTTTTGGATCCTCATCGCAGACCCTGCTTCAAGAGAACTTATTCTAAGAAACAGGGAATTGTGATGTCTCTGAAATAAAAGAAAGAATTATTCTTAAACCAAATATTTATATTTAATGCATGTTTGTGTGTGTGTGTGTGTGTGTGTGTGTGTGTGTGTGTGTGCGTGTGCGTGTTTTATTTCATAACAAAAAAGGAGTTAAGGATGGAAGGAAGAATTACAATGTTGAATGTTACTACTACATTCTACTAAAAATTTTTTTAAAAGTTAAGTAATGTAAGAACAGACAAGTGTTCATTTTAGTAACAGAGCCAACATTGGCTATCTTGATTGTAGAAATTGCTTTAGAGTCATGCAGTTGGAAGTCAGGCAGCAGCACTGGAAGAATAGATGAGAGATGAGTAAGTAGAGATAGTAAAGAAAACTGCTTTTTCAGGAAGTAGGGCTGTGAAGAGGAGGAAAGATTAAGACACTATTTGGAGGGCAGATTTTCAAATTTAACATGGGGGATTCTTGATCACATTTAAATGCTAATGGGACAGAGCCAATAAAAAGGGACAAGTTGGACATCTAAGAAAAAAAACAATTGAGTGCAAATGGCTGGAGAGAAGGGCTTTTAAGATGTCACAGAGGGAATTTAAACATGAGCTAGGGAGCTGCTCAAGAAGACCTCTGAGATCTCTTTCTACCTTGAGAGTCTAAGCTGATTTTTTTTCAAATACAATGTAAATTCAATTAGCCCACATATAGTACATCATTAGTTTTTGGTGTAGTGTTCAATAATTCATTAGTTGCATATAACACCCAGTGCTCATCACATCACATGCCCTCCTTAATTGAATTTAAATTAAAAAAAGAAACAAATAAATTGAAATACAGCTCAAAAAATAAAATAAAATAAAATACAATGTAATGTCCAAGTATTAGGGACCAAAGTACCTGAGTTCATCTAGGAAAAAAAATTTAAAGTTTTGGTCTAAGGCAAGAATTTATCACAGTTTTCTCTTGTTCTAGGAGGTAAGGGTTCTTACCCGCCAATATCCTGCTTCACAAAGTCCCCAGGTTCTTGTCGTCTTGATTCCCCTTGGCCAGTTATTCCAGGAAAAATATTAATCAGGAAAAGAAGCCCAAGGCTGGTTGTGTAGAAGTGACTCATTTGTGTGACTATCATCTTTTTAGGCACCAACTTGGAGAAACCTGTGAGATCCATGTTCAGGGAAAAGAGGAAGGAGAAGGAGTGGAAGACAAAAAAAGAAAAGGATTAAATAAAAAAGGTTTTATTCAATTCTATTAGAGGCATTTAACTTCCCTAATATCCAGTTATTAAGTGATTAATGTGAAAATCCCCTTTCCCTTTCCCCAGTTTATCAATGCCACCAAAATTCATTCCCAACATACTCCTTTCTTGAATATACCACAGCCCATCCAAGAAATAATAAAGAGCTCTAAATCAGTAATTCAGAGTCTTAGGTTACAGTTTCGCCTCTTTCCCTATCTTCTCTCTGCTTTAGTTACTTTTTCAAAATCTTAGAGTTGAAAATACTCTCTCATGTCTTCATTTTATTTTTCCCCAATCTCATTTGATCTTTACTCTCACAAATGCCTTTGCCAGGATGCCTGGGTGACTCAGTGGGCACCTGGGTGGCTCAGTGGGTTAAAGACTCTGCCTTCAGCTCAGGTCATGATCTCAGGGTCCTGGGAGTGACCCCTGCATCAGGCTCTCTGCTCAGCAGGGATCCTGCTTCCCCCTCTCTCTGCCTACCTCTCTGCCTACTTGTGATGTCTCTCCTCTCTGTCAAATAAATAAATAAAATCTTTAAAAAAACAAAAACAAAAAAACAAATGCCTTTGCCATAGTTAACTGTGTAATATTGTAGGAAATATTAGAATATTAAGACCTGAACTCTCTTTATAGCATTTGTGGGATTGATTCTCATTTCAATATAGTTAAGCAATTTTCTAAAAGATCAAAAGTCTTGGGGTAGATAAACTGTTTCCTCTGAACCAGGCTGAGAAAATGCTGAATGATGAGACACCATGGCTCTAGAATAAGAATATAATGTTTCCCCATAGATATTTGAGGGCAAAGTCAGCCAGCCCCATTTAGGGGCCACAACATAAGAAATCCAAGTCCATCTTCCTAGTACAGAAGACCCTAAAAGGTCAGCAAATTATACTGATGATAGAATTATGTGATTTAGAGTTGCCTATGTGCAAGGCTATTTTATGAACTCTGGACTTGTGGATGTTTACCTAAGACATGGGGGTAAGAAAACAGCATAAAATGGTACTTTCTTGCTATCTCTGAACCGTATGGCTTTTTTAATCTGAGACATTGACCACTTGAAGGAGACCTAATTCTGATGCAATACCATACTCTTTTTAAGTCATATCAGTGACTTAACTTCCAGAGAGAATAAAAGGCCTTAAAACTTTTTTCCAAGGAAAGTTTATGCAAGGGACTAATATGTAATATAGATACATGCTGGAGAGCTATTATGGTTGATAAGAAGATGAAGAACAAGCCTTTCTAAATTTATCCCACCCCAAAAACGTAGCCACTAAGTTCTATACTCCATTGTCTTCTTGAATCTTTGTGATGAAAAAAACATCTACTTTGAGTTGCTGCCTAGGTATTTTATAGTATGGCAACCTTACTCATACCCAGAGTCTGGACATTTAGATAAGGACCCAAGTTTAGGATTCCCACTACAAGTTCCTGCTTTGCTTTTTCCAAGGCATCATTTAAAACGACCACTGTGAAGGCAGATGCTGAACTGACTGAGCCACCCAGGCACCCCATAACATTTTGTTAACAAACATCATTATTATAATGCATGTGAAGACATTTTTGTATAAAACTATTTGACCACACTATATGTCAGAAAACCATAGCACATGAGCCTAATAATCACTGTATAAGACAACAGAGCCTCAGTAAACACTTCCTTAAGACATTATATATGATCAAGGGGCACCTGGATGCCTCAGTGGGTTAAGTGTCTGCCTTTGGCTAAGGTCATGATCTCAGGGTCCTGGGATCAAGTCCCACATTGGGCTCTCTGCTAAACAACCTGCTTCTCCCTCTGCCTGCCACTCCCCCTGCTTGTATTTCCTCTCTCTGTGTCAAATAAATAAATAAAATCTTTAAAATAGACATACGTGATCAAAAGCATGCCACTGGACTGTTGCACAACAATGTGAATACTTAACACTACTAAACTGCACATTTAAAAGTGGTTAAGATTTTTTATGTGCTTTTTAACCACAATTAAATTTTTTAATAAAAAATGCTACTGAACATGTAGCTTTAGCAAGTTAGCAAATATCTACAAAACAGTCCCCAATCCTGGTATATATACACAGAAATGTGGCACATTAGCAGGTGTTAGCATTAAATGAACATATATCCATGACACATGCTCAGGTGACCATCAAACAAGTGCAAACAAGGACTGTAGGACAGAAGACCCTTAAAATTGTTCTTCTGACAAACTTGGTGAATTTTCAAGTAAACATAGGGCATAAACTGAAAGCCATAACACTTGAAGAGCCTTCAAACATGATAAAGTATTCATGTAGCTATAGACAATTACAGTATGCTTAGACAACCATGATGTGTGCGCACACACACTGTGTGTATCATAGCCCCCACGATCAGGAATTAAATGACAGCGTTTAGGAGCAGATGGGCATACTAGTGGAGTAGACTGCCATGATGCAGGAACAGAAGGCCATGGTCCAAGAGTAGGCAGACATGCTCAAAATATTTCTCCCTGGAGCAGAGAGGTAAGATATAAATACAAGTGGCCACAATGAAGAACTAGAATCTCTTCAGTAATGATGACCAATAGGGAATGAATAGTTATCTACAGCATATGAACAAAGAAGTATAGCACATACATCCATGGTGAATAAACTGAAAATTACAGCAAAGGAACATCCTATGATGACATGGATATTTAAACAACTATGCTGCAGAATATGTGAACAGAATATAACATTAATACTAGTTTTAAAGTCGATATAAAGAAGCCGAGCCACATTGCAAAAGTAGGCAACCCTCGTATATGGTCCTATAAGTACAGCACATGGATAAACACCAATGGCATGTGAACTTGCAACCAGTGAGCGTATTCAGATAACCATGGGCACAACAGCAGATGCCTGTGATAGGAGCAGATTGACACTGAAATAGGAGGGGATAATCCTTGGGCAGGCTCGGATAATCTTGGTGTTAGAATGGATTATCCATGGTACATGAACACACAATCATGACAAATGCTCAAGCCACCATATTACATGATTGCATAGCCAAAATAACAAATGGCTACTCAACCAATTCGCTTTGCTCGAGAGCTAAAGGAGAATACAAGTAACAAACCAGAGGGAAATACCATCTATAAGCTGATGACTTGCAAATTAATATCTCTATCCCAGATATCTCCTGCAACCCAAAACTGCACTTAGATGTCTGAGAAGCATCTTAAACTTAACATATTAAAATCTGAGGTTCAGATATTCACCTCCCCACACATAAAAACCTGGTCCCCCTGTAGTCTCTCCAATATCAGGTAATGGTAATTACCCTTCCGTTTTCTCAGAGTAAAAACTCTGATGTCATTCTTGAGTCCTCTTTTAGTCTCATACCCCACATCCAGTCCGTCAGCAAGTCTCACTAGCATTCCATTTAAAAAGAAACATATTCAGAATAAAACCACTGGTCATCACCTCTGCTGCTATTACTCAGCATCTTTTGCTGAGACCATTGTAAAAGCCTCTTAACTGGGCTTAGTGACTCTGCCCTTGCTTCCCCACAGTCTTGTCTCTATACAACAAAGTGAACTTTAAAAGTGGTAAGTCAGATCATGTCTCTCTTCTGCTCCAAATCCTCCAATTGCTCCCCAGTTCAAAAGTCATGTTATGATCTACAAGGACCTACATGATCTAATCTCCAAATAGCTGGCTAACCTTATCCTCTGCTACCCTTCTCTCTCACTCACTCCACTTCAGCCTTTGTGACTTCCTTGTTGCCAATTGGATATACAAGGCATGCTCCAGCTCTAGGGCCTTTGCAAATGCTATTACCTCTATTGGGACTATTCTTCTATCTAATTTCCCAATAGTTTGTTCCTTCTCTCAATTCATGTTTTTGCTCAAATATCGCCTTTCTCAATGAGACCTTCCCTGATGACCCTATCTAAAACTTCAATACTTCCTCACATCCTGGATACTTCCTTTGCAGTTGCCTGCTCTATTTTTCCTCACGTGCACTTCTTTTCTTTCTTTTTTTAATTTAACTTATTTATTTTTAATTTAAATTCAATTAGCCAACATATAGTACATATTTACGTTTTGATATAGTGTTCAGTGATTCATTAGTTGTGTATAACACCCAGTGTTCATCACATCACTTGCCCTCCTTAATGTCCATTACCCAGTTACCCCATCCCCCCACCCACCTCCCTTTCCACAACCCTCAGTTTGATTCCTGGAGTCAAGAGTCTCTCACGGTTTGTCTCCCTCTCTGATTTCTTCTCAGTTTTCCTTCTCTTCCCCCATCATCCTCTGCACTATTTCTTATATTCCACTTATGAATGAAATCATATGATAATTTTCTTTCTCTGATGGACTTATTTCATATAACATAATACCCTCCAGTTCCATCCATGTCAGTGTAAATGGTAGGTATTCGTCCTTTCTGATGCTTGAGTAATATCTCATTTGCACTTCTAATATATATTTCATGTATGTTTGTTATTGTCTGTTATTCCAGTACAATGTAAGCTCAGTAGGGACAAGGAATTTTGCTTGTCTTATTTACAGATATATGTCCAATGCACAGAAGAATGCCTGATAAATAATTAATGCATACGTAATAAATAGTTAATGAATGAATGTTATTTTGAAAAAGTCACATCAATAAATGAGGTAAGATAGTATAAAGATCACCTTCATACTACTAGATCAAGAGACTACTCAGCATTAGCAAATACTAGTCCTGTTAGGCCTTAAAGACTTTCTTCTTCGATGTAAAATGGGAATAATAACATTCATAAAAATTCTAGGTTAAATAATATACATAAAATGCCTGACTAAAGACATGATACCTGGATGAGTCTGCTGTTAGATCCTGTTCAAATACAAATTCATTTTATCACAAACTTTTGAGTATCTACTATGTACAAGGCACTGATACAGCATATTCTTCAATTAGGATTCCTAAAACTTCTTTATCTCAGTGCCTAGAAACTACCAGATACTGACACTCCACCCACCAACTTCCCACTTGGATGCTATGAGGCACTCTCTGCCAGAACTTTACCTGAACAGAGACATCCCAAATGCTGCTACTCAGATACTATAAAGCCAACTCTGACATTTCTTTGCCTCAGTTTGTCACAAGAGCTTCATTCAAAGCCATCTACTTCCACTTAGCCTCAAAGTGCTGCCATTATTATAAGCTTCGAAGCCAGAAATATCTTAGTGCCCATTCTTGATATGCCACACAGCAATCTGAGATTGGGCGAATGATTTAACTCAACATACACATCCATAAAAGGTTGATAATGATAATCCTGCCATATAGGAGTGTCAGGAGAATTAAATGGCATAATTCATGGGCAGAATTAAGCATTATGTTTGACATATAGTAATCCTTGACATATAGTAATGACTGTAAACTACTGGTCAATTCCTTGACCTCTTGCCCTCCAATGAGCCTCAGCTTCACCCTAATCCAGTCACTTATTCTCATCGTCATATCCTAAATTTGTCAATACAAATCCATGATCTCAAATAACTATCTGGCCACAACTTTTCAACCCTTTTCATCCAGTACCTTTAAAATGTTAATTCTTCTACCCTCCTAATCTGTAATCCCTTGATCCTACTACCTTTAAATTGCCCATTATCACCTTTATGTTCTTGCTTCCTTTCTTGCCCTACTTGGGTTATATACATAGTCTATAATCAATATCAACAAAATCATTCTCAACACACTTTCCTCTCACTCTTTTCTAACTGCCTGGAAAAACATAAACCAGCACTGACCACAACCTCCTCCTCTGAAAATCCTTGAATTCCGTGTTACCACCCTAGTTATACTACACCTCTGACCATTTATAGTCTATCTCCTTTGTTGGCTTCCCTTTTAGAGGGATACCTCTAAAATTTTCCCTGGCTTGGGATTAATACAATTCAAAATAGATTTCCTATCAGATACAAATGATGAAATATCTATAATCTCTACAAAAAAAAAAAAGCTTAAAACATCTACAGAGAACAGAACATTATGAATAGTAAAGTAGGAGACTTGAAAAAGAACCAAATATAATTTCTGGAAATAAAAAGACTTTGAAAAGTAAAGCATATATCTTAGTAGGACACACACTACATATAAATAGAAACAGATTGCATATCTTCTATATTAGAAGAGAAGCAAAAATAAAATGACTTAAGAACTGTCGATGCAAATAAGAAATAAAAGAAAAAACATAAAATAGGCATGCTAAATAGAAAACATTAAAAGATGATAGTTTCTAATTCCGATATATTTGCAATTTTAGTCTCTAAAGGCTCCATTTGAAAGAAAAAGGTTATCAGACTAGATTAAAAATACTAAAACTAAATTAGCTGCACATTGTTTATGAGAGTTATATCTAAAATACAAAGGAACAGAAAAGCTGAAAGTAAAAGGAAAAAGTAATGCTATGCAAATATTAACCAAAACATTATTTGTAATATTCAGGAAGTAAAGACTTTAATTCAAAGCTTTCACTAAAGATAAAGAGGAAAACTCTATATGGTAAAATGTTCAATTTAACAAGAAATGTAATAAATTTCTATACATCTAATAACACAGCTTTAAAATATATAAACCAAAAATGGATGGAACTATAAAGAAACATAGACATAGCTATGATCATAATGGGGTACATTAACACACCTCTTTCAGAAATTGACAGATTATACAGATTTTAAAACTCATGACAGATAGAAAAGATTTTAACAAGATGAGCAACAAATCTCACCTATTGGAAATATATAGAATAGTATATCCACTGATCACAAAAATACACATTATTTTTAATCTCACTAGATATATTTATAAAAATATACAAGACTGGAAAGTGAATTACAACAAATTTCAAATGATTAAAATAACACACACACACAGGATATGGATATATATGAAACTCATAGCCAAATAAAATCCAAATACAAATTAGAACATAAGTGTACAATAACAAAATCACTATTAAAACTTATGGCATGCAGCTAACAGTACTTAAAGAAAGACATGTGGCTTTATATATGAATATCGAAAAGAAAAAAAACTTAATGGATGAAGAAGAAGATCAAAATAAGCTCATAGAGTAAAGATACTAATAAAGATAGGAGCATCAATTTTTGAAATAGAAAATAATTTATAAAAGAGATGATTAAAAAAGCCAAAAGTTGATTCATTGAAATAACTAACAAAGAGATCAGCGTGTAGTTCAACTTTGTAACAATTAGTTTGAAGATTTAGTTGAAATGAATAAATTCATAGAAAAGTATAACTCACTAAAACAGAATCAAGAAGTAATTACAAAAAATGAATAGTCCTGTAAACAGTAAATAAATGGAAATAGCAGTAAAAAATGTGTCCACAAAGAAAACCCAGGGCCAGATGATTTAATCCATGAGTTTTGCTGAACATTCAAGGAAGAAATAATGTAAATTATATGTAAATTTATCCATAAAAAATAAAAGATGCAATATCCCTAAATCTGTGTTACTAGATTAGCATAAACTTAATAACAAACCCTGACAATGACAGCATGAGAAAAGAAAATTACTGGCAAAAATCCAGAAGAAATCTAGCAATTATATCCAATACCTAAAATGAATAATATATCATGTCCAAATTGGGTTTATCCTAGATATTCAAAATTAGTTGAATATCAGAATATCAATTAATATAATTCATCAACAACAATAGATTTTTTTAAGTTATGACTATCAATACAAGACTAGAAGGGAATTTCTCTGATTTATTGAAGGGTATCTACGAAACAACCTATAGAAAACAACATACCAAAAAGAGAAATTATAAAAACTGTCCCTTTGAGATCAGGAACATGATGTAACTCCTGTTCTACCTTCTATTAAAAGTCCTAGGTAGGGGAACCTGGGTGGCTCAGTGGGTTAAAGCCTCTGCCTTCAGCTCAGGTCGTGATCTCAGGGTCCTGGGCTTGAGCCCCACATCGGGCTCTCTTCTCAGCAGGGAGCCTGCTTCCCCCTCTCTCTCTGCCTGCCTCTCTGCCTACTTATGATCTCAATCTCTCTGTCAAATAAATAAATAAAGTCTTCAAAAAAAAAAGACATTTTTTTTTTGACAGAGAGAGAGAGAGAGAGATCGCAAGTAGGCAGAGAAGCAGGCAGAGAGAGAGAGGGAAGCAGGCTTCCTGCTGAGCAGAGAGCCCGATGTGGGGCTCAAGCCCAGGACCCTGAGATCACGACCTGAGCTGAAGGCAGAGGCTTTAACCCACTGAGCCACTCAGGTGCCCAAAAAAAGACATTCTTTTAAAAAAAAAAAAAAGTCCTAGGTAGTGAAAGAAAATAAAAATAAGAAAAGAGTTAAAGTTTGGAAATGAAGAAACAAAACTCATCACCTAGATATGATATGACTGTGTGTATAGAAAATCTTGGACAATCAACAAATAAATTATTGGAATTTGTAAGAGACTCTTTCAAAATAGCTGGATATAAAATTAATATCCAGAAGTCAATTCAATTGTAAAGATAAATAATTATATGCTTAATTTTTTAAATTATATGTATAATAACATAAAATTAAGAGGTACCATATGATCTAGTAATTCCATTACTGGGTATTTAACCAAAGGAAAAAAGGGAAAAAAAAACACTATCTTGAAAAGATATATGAACCACTATGCTTATTGAAGCATTATTTACAATAGCCAAGATATGGAAGCAACCCAAGTCTCCATTCACACATGAATGGATAAAGAAGATGTGGTATATATATACAATGGAATATTAGTCAACCATAAAAAAGAATGGGATCTTGCTATTTGCAACAACATGGATTGACCTACAGGGTATAATGCTAAATGAAATAAGTCAGACAGAGAAAGACAAATACCATGTGATTTCACTAATATGTGGAATTTAAGAAACAAAATACAAAGGAAAAAAAAGGGACAAACAACAAAAACCAGACTCTTAAATACAGAGAATGAACTGGTGGTTGCCAGAGGGGTGGTGGTCGGGGGTGATGGGTGAAATAGATAAAGGCGAGTAAAAGCACATTTATCATGATGAGTACTGAGTAATATATACAGTTGTTGAAACATTAGATTGTATACCTGAAACTAATATAACACTGGATGCCAATTATATTTCAATAAAAAAAAAAGAATTGCCCAGGCCTAGAAATAAATCTAACAAATGATGCACAGTGCTTCTGTAAGATAAAACTATGCAATGTTAGAAAGATGATGACCTAAATAAATGCATAAATACAACTTTAAACACAATATTGTCAAGTTGTCAATAGTGCTCAATTTATCTTTTGATTGACTGATTGGCCAGGCTTGGCAAGCTGATTCTAAAATCATGGAAATGCAAAGGCCCAAGAATATCTTTTTGAAGTCTTGAAGAAGAATAAGGTAACATGACTCACTCTATTAATATCAAGACTGATTTTCACAATTATAATGGGGCAGAAGGGTATTGATGCTAGGAGAGACAAAGAGCAAGGTGAATTTAGAAAAAAATCTAGGCATTTATGGACATTTGATTTATGACTGAGGTAGCACTGAAGTATTGTCTGGTAAATACAGGATTTTCAATAAATGCTGCTAGGATAAATGGTTATTTTCATACTTCATACAACAATTAAATTAGAACCTTACCAAGGGCATACAAAAATTTATTACAGGTGGGTTGAAGATTTAAACATGAAAGTCAAAACTATAAGACTACATAATAGAAGTGAACCTCACAAATTTGGAGTAAGAAAGTATTTCTTAAACATACACAATGTGCTAATTACAAAGAAAGCAACTAATGAAACAATATATTAAAATTCAGAACTCTGTTCATCAAAAGATGCAAGAAAAACAATAAAGAACAACCATAGAATGGTATATTCTTGTCACACAACATACATATATTTGTTAAAGAAATGTTATCTAAGATATGTGAAGAATCCTATAACACCAAAAGAAAAAAAGAAAATCCAGTAACAAAAATGTACAAGACTTGAAGAGGTACTTCACCAAAGAGGAACTACAAATTATTGTTAACCTTAAGAAAAAGTGCTTTAAATCATGGAAATGATAATTAGAGCCATAATAAATTCTCATTACACCTTCATTGACTAACAAAAATTTTAAAGTCTCATAAATATCAAGTTTGATATGAAGCAAAAGGAATTCTCCCACACTCTTGGTGGGGGCCTAAAATGGCACAAACTCCTTAGAGAAAAGTTTGGCATTAGATTGTAAAGTTGATAATACACATTCTACTGCTAGACATATGGGAGGGTTATTTACTCATCTCAGAGCATGAGAGACAAGGAAAGCAGGAAGACCTGGAGCTGGAAGGTATCATTTCCCTCCCCACCCCGGCATAAACACATGGCCACGTACAGGAACCCGCCCAGCACATACACTCCCTGCCTATATGTTTACACCAAGACCTGCTCCCCTATGATTTAGCAGATCCATCCTTCCCAGTCACACTTGCCTCAGTTCCCTTGCTGCAGGTTTCCTCCCACAGAAGACTGGTGCAAACCCTAACAACAGCACATCTCCTGACCTGGGCATTTTGCAGAGCCTCAATTCCAGCAAAAATGGCAGGTCTCATTTCACAAGCAGACAGGCACACTTCTTGTTAAAATGTGCCCTCCTGTGGCTGGGGCCAAACACTGCCCATGACAGGCAAAGAAAACCTCTGTGGATAACTAAAGGAGGTGCACCAGGACCCAAGAGCAGGGCAAGGTCAGCACACATAAGAGATACTCCCTGAAGAGCCAGGTAATGGGGAACAGGGGACACTGCACTGCAGGACATGAGAGGATCTCTTCTTCATGAGGCAATTACCTTCGAGAATAAGAAGACATAGCTGACTTTCCTAACACAGAGGAACAGATAGAGAGTTAAATAAAATTAGGAGACACAGGAATATATCCCAAATAAAAGCACAGGACAAAACCACAGCAAGAGACCTAAGCAAAATGGACATAAGTAATATGCTGGATAGAGAATTTAAAGTAATGACCATAAAGATACCACTGGACTTGAGATAAGTGTAGAAGACATCAATGAGACCCATAACAAAGAGATAAAAAAGAACCAGTCGGAGGTGAAGAAGACAGTAAATGAAATTTAAAATACACTTGATGAAAAAATAAAATAAAATAAATAAAATAAAATAAAATACACTTGATGAAATAAACAGCAGGATAAATGAAGCAGAACAAATCAGTGAACCAGAAGCCATAGTAGAGTAAAGCAATCAACTTGAGTAAGTGAGAGGAAAAAAAATGTGCAAGTTGAGAATAGAGTTAGGGAACTGAGTGACTCCATAAAATGTAATAACACTCACATTATAGGGCTCCTGGAAGAGAGAGAAAAGGAGACAGAAATTTTACTAGAAGAAATAATAGCTAAAAATTTCCCGAATCTGGGTAAGGAAACAGATACCCAGACCTAGGAGGCACAGAGATCCCCTAACAAATTTAACCCAAGGAGGTCCGCATCAAGACACACAGTCAAGAAGTAAAAAGTGTTGGTGGGGATGTGGAGAAAAAGGAACCATTGTGCTCCATTGGTGGGATTATAAAGTGGTGCAGCCACTATGGAAAACAGAATTGAGGTTCCTCAAAAGATTAAAAACTACCATGTGATCCAGAAACCCCATTACTTGGTATCTGTCAAAAAAACCCAAAAGCACTAATTAAAAAAGATACATAAAATAAAATAAAATAAAATAAAATAAAAATAAAATGGGGGTGGAAGTAGTCATAAAGAAAAAATTCTAAAAGGATCGAGAGGGGCACCCGGGTGGCTCTGCTAGAGTGTCTGCAATCAGTTCAGGTCAGGATCCCAGGGTCCTGGGATTGAGCCCCACACTGGGCTCTCTGTTCAGTGGGAAGCTTGCTTCTCTGTCTCTCTGCAGCTTCCCCTGCTTGACCTCTCCCTCTCTCTTTCTCTCTCTCAAATAAATGAATAAAATCTTAAAAAAAAAAAAGCATCAAGAGAAAAGAAGACAGCTATATACAGGGGAAACTCCATAAGTCTATGAGCGGACTTTACAGCAGAAACTCTCCAGCCCAGAAGGCAGTGCATGATATATTCAAAGTACTATGAGGGGGAAATGTGCAGCCAAGAATACTCTATTCAGCAAGGCTATCATTCAGAATAGGAGAGAGAAAGAATTTCTCAAACAAAAACCAAAGGAATTCAGGACCACTAAACCAGCCCTACAAAAAATATGAAAGGGGACACTTTGAGTAGAAAGAAAAGACCATAAGTGAGAGGATGAAAAGTATGAAACACAAAAGTAAGATAAATAAGTATTTCTATAAAAATAAGTCAAGGGATTCCCAAAATAAAGGATATAAAATGTAACACCATATACCTAAATTTGGGGCAGGGGGAGAGAACTAAAGAATGGGCTCAAACATAAGCGACCATCAATTTCATATAGAATGCTATAAGCAGATGTTATATACAAATGTAAGAGTAACCACAAATCAAAAATCAAAAACCAGTAATAGATACACAAACAATAAAGGATTCCAAGTATATCACAAAAGAAAGCTAGTAAACAATGAAAATGAGTGAGAGAAGAAAAGGATCATAGAAAAACTACAAAAACAATCATAAAAGAAGTAACAAATAGTAAGGCATCAATACCTATCAATAATTACTTTGGATGTAAATGGACTAAATGCTCCAATAAAAAAACATAGGGTATCAGAGTGGATAAAAAAACAAGACCCAGAGAGAGTCAATTATCTTATGGTCTCACGTGTGGAGCATAAGGAAAAACATGGAGGGCATTGTGAAAAGGAAGGGAAGGGTGAATGGGGGGAAATCGGAGGGGGCAAGGAATCATGAGAGACTGGACTCTGAGCAGCAAACTGAGGGTTTTGGAGGGGGGGGTTGAGCAAGCCTGGTGGTGAGTAATGAGGAGGACACGTATTGCATGGAGCACTGGATGTGGTCCATAAACAATTAATCTTGTAACACTGAAAAAATAAAATAAACATATTTGGGGGAAAAAAATAAATAAATAAAATGAGAGATAACAAAAGAGAGATGCAGAAAAAAAAAACAAGACCCATCTATATGTTGCCTACAAGATTCTCATTTCAGGCCTAAAGACACCTGCAGATTGAAAGTGAAGTAATGGAGAAGTATTTACCAAGCAAATAGAAGTGTAAAGGAACCCAGGGTAGCAATAAGTATGCCAGACCCAAAAAAAAAAAAAAAGGATGCTATATAAGAAAAAAAAAAAAAAAAAGGAATGGGACGCCTGGGTGGTGCAGTCAGTGAAAGTGAAGTGTCCGACTCTTGGTTTGAACTCAGTTGTTTGTGATCTCAAGGTTGTAAGATCGAGCCCTGCGCTGAGCTTTGCACTCAGTGTGGAATCTGCTTGGGATTCTCTCTCCCTCTCCCTGTCCCTCCCACTTGTGCTTGCTCTCACTCTCTAAAATAAATAAATATTTAAAATAATAATGATGGGGACAATCCAACAAGAAGATATCACAATTGTAAATATTTATACACCCAGCATAGGAACACCCAAATACTTAAAATAGTTAATAACAAGCATAAAGGAACCAATCAGTAGTAATACAATATTAGTAGGGAACTTTAACACCCCACTCAGATCCATGAACAGATCATGGAAACAGAAAATAAGTAAGGAAACAGTGGCTTTGAATGATACACTGGGCCAGATGGATTTAACACATATATTCAGAACATTTCATCCTAATACAGTAGAATACACATTTTTTTCAAATGCACATGGAACAAACTCTAGAATAGATCACATATTAGGCCACAAAACAAGTCTCAACAAAGGGATTGAAGTCCTATCTTTCATCTTTTCTGACCACAACACTATGAAAGTAGAAATCAACCACAAGAAAAAAAATCTGGAAATGGCACAAATTCATGGAAGTTAAGTAACATGCTACTAAACAATGAATGGGTTGACCAAGAAAGCAAAGAAGAAATCAAAAAGCACATGAAAACAAAGGAAAACGAAAATAGTCTAATGCTTTTGGGATGCAGCAAAAGTGGTACTAAGAGGAAAGTTTATAACAATAGAGGCCTACCTCCAGAAGCAAGAAATATCTCAAATAAACAGCCTAACCTTATACCTAAAGGAGCTAGAAAATGAACAAACAAAACCCCAAACCAGCAGAAGGAAGAAAATAATAAAGATAAGACCAGAAATAAATGATATGGAAACTAAAAAACAAAAAAAACAAACAAAAAAAACAACCCACAAGAGAACAGAACAATGAAACCAGAAACTGGTTCTTCGAAAATTTTAAAAAATGATAAACCTTTATCCAGACTCATCAAAAAAAGAGAGGAGAGAGAGAGAACTCAAATCAGAAATGAAACAGAAATATAATTTTAAGAGAATATTATGAAAAATTATGTGCCAATAAATTATACAACCAACAAGAAATGGATATATTCCTAGAAACATATAACCTACTGAAACTGAACTGGAAAATAATAGAAAATTTGAACAGAATGATTACCAACAATGACATGGGATCACTAATCAAAAAAGACTTCAAACAAACAAAAATCCAGGACCAGATACCTTCACAGGTAAATTCTACCAAACATTTAAAGAAGAGATAATACTTTTATTCTGAAACTATTCACAAAAAAAGATAGAAAAGGAAAAAAATTCCAAATTCATTCTAAATAGCCATCATTTCCCAGATAACAAAACCATATAAAGACACCACTAAAAAAGAGAACTTCAGGCATATATCCCTGAACAAAATGATGCAAAAATCCTCAACAAAATATCAGTAAATGAAATTCAACAATACATTTAAAAAAATCCTTCACCATGATTAAGTAGGATTTATTCTTGGGATGTAAGGGTGTTTCAATATTTGCAAATCAATCAACATGATACATCACATCAAAAAGAGAAAGGATCAAGAACATTGCTAGGCGGGAGGCATAGGGTGGCTGGGATATGAACACTGGGGAGGGTATGTACTATGATGAGTGCTGTGAATTGTGTAAGACTGATGATTCGCAGACCTGTACCCTGGAAGCAAATAATACATTATATGTTAATAAAAAAAGAACATATGATCATTTCAATAGATGCTGAAAAAGCGTATGACATCAATTCATGATAAAAACTCAGAAAAGTAGGTTTAGTGGGAGCATATCTCAATATAATAAAGGCCTTATATGCAAAAAACACAGTGAACATCATCCTCAGTGAGGAAAATCTGAGATCTTTTACACAAAGATCAGGAACAAAACAAGGATGTCCACTCTCACCACTTTCATTCACCATAGTACTAGAATTCTAAACACAGCAATCAGACAACATAAAGAAATAAAAGGCATCCCGAGGGAGGGGGGCAAGATGCCGGAGAAGTAGGAGATCCTACTGCAACCGGTCCCCAAAAGTGAGCTGGAAATCTACCAGAACACGCTGAACACCCATGAAATCACCCTGAGGAGCAAGATTTCTCACTCCAGGATCTCTCCGAGAGCAAAAGACAGCAGTGGAGGGGTAAAAGCAAAGTGGGAACACTGGAACTGATATTGGAGGATAAACAAAAGGGGGAGAGAGCCACCAGAAGCTAACCAAGGACAGTAATACCCCAAAGGAAAGTGCCCGGTGGCGGGGGACCAGCATTAACGTAGAGTCCGTTAAAAACATTTAAAAGGTCAGAAGGTTCTGAGGAGTAACTAGTGGAAGGGGGGGATCGCGGGCACCGGCGCTTGGACCCACTCTCCCAGGAGGGAGCGCCCCAAAGTGAGACGGGTGGGGGATCCAATCCGCGATTCCTGAACCTGCAGCTTTCCGCTCTCTGCAACAACCGGTGGGCCGGGCGCGCACCTGCAAGCGCCTTTAGAGAGTCTGTGGTGGTCCACGAGCCGCAGCTTTTCTCTGTGGCCCGCGACCGCGACATTCGCGACCCGCTGCAGAGCCTGAGCGATCCCCGCCGGCCGCGGAGAGAACGCGGGCAAGCGGCCTGACCTCCCGGGCGCCCCTCGCGGAGCC
>CM052801.1:100782432-100804262 GCA_028533885.1 Nasua narica
ATGGTCTCACTTACGTGTGGAGTATAAAGAAAATCATGGAGGGCATTGTGAGAATGAAGGGAAAGGTGAATGGGGGGATATCAGAGGGGGTGATGAACAAGGAGAGACTGTGGACTCTGAGCAACAAACTGAGTGGTTTGGAGGGGAGGGGATGGGGGGTTGAGCGAGCCTGGTGGTGGGTATTGTGAACGGCACGTATTGCATGGAGCATTGGGTGTGGTGCATGAACAATCAATCTTGTAACACTGAAAAATTAAAATAAATATATTTGGGGAGAAAAAAAAATAAAATAAAATTTAAAAAAAGGAAATAAAAGGCATCCAAATCAGTGAGAAAGAAATAAAGCTAAATTTGCAGATTACATGATACTCTGTATAGAAAGCCCTAAAGACTACACCAAAAAACGACATGAACTGATAAACGAATTCAGTAAAGTCATAGGATACAAAATCAATCTAGAAATCTGTTGCATGTCTTTTTTATTTAAAGTAAATTAGCCAACATATAGTACATCATTAGTTTCAGATGTAGAGTTCAATAACTCATCAGTTTCATACAACACCCATTGCTCATCACATCTGTTGCATTTCTATACACTAAAAATGAAGCAGCAGAAATAGAAATTAAGAAAACAATCTCATCTAAAATTGCACTAAAAATAATAAAATACCTAGGAATAAACTTAACCAAAGAGGTTGAAGACCGGTAATCTGAAAATTATAAAACATTGATGAAGGAAATTGAAGATGATACAGGGAAATGGAAAGACATTCCATGCTCACGGATTGGGACAATAAGTATTTTTAAAATGCCTCTACTACCCAAAGCAATCTATACATTTAATGCAATCCCTATCAAAATACCAAGAGCACTTTTCACAGAACTAAAACAAAGAATCCTAACATATATATGGACCACAAAAGATCAAAGCAATCTTGAAAAAGAAAAGCAAAGGTGGAGGCATCACAATTGCATACTTGAAGTTATATCACAAAGGTGTAGTAATCAAAACAGTATGGTACTGGCACAAAAACAGACACATGGATCAATAGAATAGAATAGAAAATCTAGAAAAGGACTCCCAACTCTATGGTCAACTAATATTTGGCAAAGCAGGAAAGAATATCTAATAAGAAAAAGACAGTTTTTTCAACAAATGGTGCTGGGAAAACTGGACAGCAATATGCAAAAGAATAAAATTGGACCACTTTCTTACACCATACACAAAAATAAATACAAAATGGATTAAAGAGCTAAATGTGAGATCTGAAACCATAAAAATTCTAGAAGATGGGAATGCAAGCTGGTGTAACCACTCTGGAAAACAGTATGGAGTTTCCTCAAGAAGCTGAATATAGAGTTACCCTACGGCCCAGCAATTGCACTACTGGGTAGTTACCCCAAAGATACAAATGTAGTAATCCAAAGGGGCACTTGTATCCCAATGCTTATAGCAGCAATGTCCACAATAACCAAACTATGGAAAGAGCCCAGATGTCCATCAACAGATGGATGGATAAAGAAGAGGTGTCATATATGCATAATGGAATATTATACAGCTATCAAAAAAATTGAATTCTTGCCATTTGCAATGACATGGATGGAACTAGAGGGTATTATGCTAAGCGAACTAATTCAGTCAGAGAAAGGCAATTATCATATGATCTCACTGATATATGGAATTTAAGAAACAAGGCAAAGAATCACAGGGAAAGAGAGGAAAAAATGAAACAAGATGAAACCAGAGAGGGAAACAAACCATAGAGACTCTTAATCTTAGGAAACAAACGGAGGGTCGCTGGAGGGTCGACGGGTGGGGGGATAGAGTAACTGCGTAATGGACATTGGGGAAGGTATATGTTGTAATGAGTACTGGGTATTATATAAGACTGGTGAGTCACAGACCTGTACCCCTGAAACAAATGATACGCGTCAATAAAAATCAATCAATCAAGCTTGCATTACATTGCAAAAAATATCTTAGAAGAGAGCAAAGGCAATAATTTTTTTTTTATATCAGTTGTAGCAACAATTCTAGATATGTCTCCTGAGGCAAGGGAAACAAAAGCAAAAATAAACTATTGGGACTTCAGCAAAATAAATAACTTCTGTGCAGCAAAGGAAACAATCAAAACTAAAAGGCAACCCTCAGAATGGGAGAATATATTTGCAAATGGCGTATCAGATAAAGGGTTACTATCCAAAATATATAAAGAACTTATGAAACTCAACACCTCAAAAATGAATAAACCAGTTTAAAAATGGGCAGAAGACATGAACAGACATGTCTCCAAGGAAGACATCCAGATGACTAACAAATACATGGAAAGATGCTCAACATAAGGAAATGCCAATCAAAACTACAATGAGATATCACCTCACACCTGTCAGAATGGCTTAAATCAACAAAAGAAACAACAGGTATTGGTGAGAATGTGGAGAAAGGGGAACCCTCTTGCACTATTGGTGGGAATGTAAACTGGTGCAGCCACTCTGGAAAACTGTATGGAGTTTCCTCAAATAGTTAAAAATAGAACTACCTTATGATCCAGTAATCACACTACTGGGTATTTACCCAAAGAATACAAAAATATTAATTCAAAGAGATACTTGAACCCCTATGTTTATAGCAGCATTATAAAAGATTGCTACAGTGGATAAATAGACATTACTAAGAGCTTAGCCATAGAACCACATGAATTAGTGATCTATTACAATAATCAGGGCCCAACTATGGATTATCAACTTACATGTGTTCCAATGACCTTGACTATAAAGGAGAAGATGTTCATATGCATAAGTTGACAACCATTGTGTATGAGAAGTCCTTAATATTTTAAGAGACTCAGGATGCATGCTAAAGTGGTAATGGTAAATGAGTAGATGGCCATAGTGAATGAAAGAATCCATGTTACCATGAAGTCATTCAACCATGGAACATGTCATGATAGTACCAGAGCACGTAATAACAGAATAGTAATTATTCAGATAGATGTTGCGTATGATTAAAAATACTAAAACAAAATGAATTTGCTTCAAGAGCAGATGCAACAATGCAAGAAGAGTACACTGGTAAATGCTCAAGCACCCATGATGCACAGAGTTACTACTTAAGTTTGAGCAGTTGATCATGATATACACTCAAACCCACAACACATGCTGAAAGGCATGAGACAGTAGACATTTGGACATGAAAAAAGGGAATAGTGATAGAAAAGTAAGCAATCATGGTACATGAGCCAATTATCTAATGCTTATAACCCCTCATTCTCAGGACTGGTATAGACAATCATAGGGCAAGCACATACTAAGTAAGAACACTTCCACAACTTAAGATTGAAGGAAATAATACTATGATCTGCTTACTGAAGTATATGTGTTGCATGAATTAAATACGCACAAAACATGAAAGAAATGAGTTTGGCCAAGAAGTAGAGGGTAGTAGTGTAAAAGGGGCCACCCTGGCATAGATCAAAAAGGCACATGGATATCCACCAATGACTTTGTAAGAATTTGACCATGATGCATACCAAACAATCTCAGAACATAACTGAAACCTATGAAACAGGAGGAAACAGCCACAGTGTAGGAATAAATGGACACACTAAAGATACAATCTCAAATGCTGTTACATAATAAAAACATGGAGCACGAGTTTTTTAAAAATGGCTTTGTTTCAGGAGCTAAAGGAATTAATCCAAATGGAGATTCCATGGTGCATATCCAAATGACCACAGTGCATGATGAAGATGCACTACTAGAGTGTCAGCATTTGACAATGATGCACAACCAGAAAGCCCTGTGAACAGGCTAACAGTTATTATGTAAGAGGAGATAGCAATGACTTAAGAGCAGATTTATATCACCCAAGTGCAGGCAGTAATTGATATATGAAGGAATATAGCAGATAACAATGAGGCAAAAGGAGACCATGAGCACTATATAATCACAATGCTTCTCAGAAAACTGCAAAATAAGCTTTTAGCCATGATACAGTTAGATAGTATAGGAGGAGACATCAGTGATGGAGAGGAAGAATACCATAGTGCAAGACCTAAAAAATAACATGCATAAGCCAATGCATGGTCCAAAGTACAGAAGATGGCATTCTCAGTACAGGATCTAATGATAATGGTTCATGCTAAGAAATTTGTGATATATCATATGGAGGATGAGTATGGTGAATGATCAGAAGGCACAAATGAAAGCATGGTGAGTGATCAAAAACCGAAAGGAGCAGAGAATCATGGTTTAGATCTTGTTCACATGGATATGACATGAGATCACAAAACTACAATACAGGAACAGCAATTGGAGGCAAAAGTAGGTTAAAATAGTAAAAAGGAAAACAACACAGTATATATTCAAATATCAGTGGGGTATGAACAAACATTACTGGCCCTTCCTTGAGCTTCTAATGTAAAATCAAATAAATTCAAAATATATGCTGAGAGCCAGGATACAGAGGCAAAAGGATGATATAGAAACTGACAGCAATAACGGAAAGCCATTAAAAGGGAGTTCAAAATAAATTTGCTGCATAAACTTATTTCCATAACACAGAAAATGGCAATCTCATTACAACAGTAGACATGATTATGTCATATACAAAAACCATGGTATATGAGAATATCAGATAAACATGATGCACAAAGAAGTATGTTACAGGAGAAGTTAGAAATAGTAGGTAGAGAAAGTCATAGAATAATACTTACTGAAGTAGACTTGATACAGTGTTTAAGAAATTATAAAATAAGATGACATGGAACGGTCCAGGAACAGATGGCAATGACCCAATACATGACATCATGGCAAATGCTTAGACATCTGTGTGTTGAAAAGACACCATGAGTGCTTAAACATTGACTATAATGTAAACCAAGACAATCTCAGAACACAGGCTGTCACTCAATATAGAGAAAAGAGAAAAGAATACTGGTATAATAATAATGCCAATGATGATAATAATAGTCTATACTTATTTAGTACTTATTATCTACCAGGAACCAACTTTACATATAATAAATACTTTACTTTCACAACAAGCATATGAGGTAGGTATTACTGTTATTTTAGGTTTGAGGAAACTAATGTAGAAAGGTAGGAGGTGACTTGTACATCAGTCTAGCCTCATTTTATATCAGTGGTGTTGTGCTATTTCTGATGTACATGGTGAGAGATCAAAAATACACAGTAAAGAAACTAATGGCTATATTGCTGATACAGACAGCAAACAGTGTTGCCTAAGTAGATTCATGGCCCATTATCAAGCATCCATGGTGCATGAGCAGCCACCACAGTAGGGAGAACATTTGACTACAAGGCACAATCCAATCACTCTGCAACACGGGCTGATATCAGGATGATAGAGGTGTAGGCAAACCAGATGCTGTCACAATTAATAAACTGTTATTCACGATACAGAAGATTTCATTCTTAATTCAGAAGTAGACAATAACTACATTTTCACAGAATCACAGTATATAAGTAGAAATCTATAAACCCCAAACATGTTATATGAACAGAAATTCCTTATGCATGTTCAGACTACCATGAAAAATGAGCCAACACCTATATACAAGGAAAGACAGAATGGTAAGAGAAAATAGTCATTTAGTGAAAATTGCACAGATAATCACAATATATGATCAAAAAACCACAATACAGGAAGGAATTGCTTGGTCCAGAAGCAGATGGTAATGGTGGGAAACCATGATACATGCTCAGATGATCACAATGCAAAATCAATCAATTAATTACTGTTGTTTGATTGTTTGAACATGACACACATCAATATGCCTTGAAACATGAACTATCAATTATACAGACACAGGTGGAAATGGTAGAGTAGTCAATTATCGTGCCATTCTTGCTCAGGTAGATGTGAAGAGTGATGAAGACTATAACACAACAATAAATGGCTTTATTGAGGGAGACATTATTGCAAAAGGAGAAATAAAGGCATACCATCAGTTGACCATGTTGGAAGTATAGCCACCATCAGTAATGTAGCATATGGCTGAGACATACAACCAGACAATCTCAGAATGCAAGCTGACAACCGTAATAAAGAACAAAAAGACATAGTAACTTAATATTATCAGCATTTACATGTGCCAGACACTAATCTAAGCATTTTACATTTAACACATTGAATCCTCACAACGACCCTATGAGGTAGGTATTATCGTTACTGTCATTTTGCAGTTGAGAAAACAGGGACACAAAGGGGTGAAATGACTTGTACAAGGACACCAAGCTATTAAATGGCAGAACTGGAATTAAATACAAGCATTCTAACTTCAGGGTCAGCACTGTGCATATACACTGATGGTGCCATGCTTCCTCAAAAGGATGTGGTACAAGATTAAAAAATACAGAGTACAGGAACAAATGGCTTTGGTCCAGGAGTAGGCAGCAATGTAGCAAAAGTAGACACCGTAGCACATGCTCAAACATCCGTGGTGCATGAGCAGCCACCACAGGAGTCTGAGCATTTGACTACGATGCACACTCAGAAGATCCTGCAACATGAGCTGACATCCAGTGTATAGGAGTAGATACTGAAGACGAAAGAGGAAGTAAACACATTGAAGTAAATAACTATGGTGCACAAAATGATATTTATGGTACAGAAATTTTCATTCTTAGTAAAAAGCAGACACTGATAGTGCATTTTCACACAAATGATGAATAAAAAGAACATTGTCATAAAACTTCAAACACAATAAAAGAATAGAATGCATTATGTACTTTCGTACAACTATAGAGAAAGCCAGTAGCTGTTTAGAGCCAAGAGACAGAGCACAATAGAAAATGACCATGAGTGGAGACATCAGAGATGAATATGGTACATGCGCAAAACATCAATACATAATGATTATCTCCGAAGCAGATGTCATTGGAATATAGAGAGATACAACAGTCGATGAGAGCCATAAGCAGTATTTGATCATTTGATTATAATGTACACAGGTAAACAAAAGCACTCTATACTATGTCATAGCAGTCATCATACAGGAGCCACAAGACATAGAACATGATACACAAACTTGTTTTTGCTGAAGAAAACCATGTTGTGGTGCTCATGATGTCTGGTACTCAGACAGATATTGTGCTTCACGAAAAAGCCATAGTAGAGGACTGAATAGTTTTGTCCGTGAGCAGAAGTCAGACATGCAAAACGAGACCTGACACCAAATACTCACATGACCATGTTGTGTTAACGGCCACAACTAGTATTTGAGCATTTGTTCATGATGATCACCTACCCAATCCCATGGCATGAATCACTAGTAATGACACAGAAGCACATAGACATGCCAGTGGGCTTCCTGAAATGGATACAGCTGGTGATTTTAAACAAACACCACATATTTCTTGAGGAGCAGACAGCAATGATGAAACAAGTGAAATTATGGTACATGTTTAAGCGACCAGGTGCATGAACAGCCACCACAGGCATCTGACTGTGATGCACACTCACACAAGTCAGCGGCGTGCAAAAACATTTATCATCTTTGAATATATACAGTGCAGGAAAAGGCAGGAGTGCTCAAGGAGTAGAGAGCCATAGAAGGAGCAAATCACCATAAAGCATAATCTGCTATATATGATGCATGAACCACCATTTCCCTGTAGAGCAGCAGGCAATGACGTTTTCTGCTCAGGAACCACGGGATATGTGTACACAAGCATGCCATATGTTCAGACAACCACGATGCATGAGCAAAAACCTAGAATACAAAAACACGTGGATGTGATACAGAAGCAAACAACACGTAATGGGATATGCTTAGATAGACTGAGGATATAAATAAAGGAAACATAATGCATGAATACATTTTTTTAGGCCAGCAGCATATGGCAGTAATTCTAGGGGGGATAGCATGGCAAATGCTCAGGCAATCATGGTGCATAAACAACTACCACTAACGTTTGAGCGTTTTACTGTGATGTACATCCAGACACCCCAAGAAAAGGAGCTGATGACCCTAATATATGAGCAATGAACAAGGATATTAGGAGAAATAGTGATGATAAAAGAGCTGAAAACAACAGTGCAGGAGCTAATAGGATAGTGCAGAGAGCAGTTATTCAAAGGGAGACTAAATGGCATATGCTCATATCATGGTGCATTAAACACTAGTACAAGTGTCTGAGCATTATGTCATAATGCTCACCTACAGAACTCCACAATTTGAGCTGACAGTCATGACAGGGAATCAATGGACACGGTACCCTTTATCATCACCATCACCACATATACCTTACTACATGCCAGGGAGTGTTCAAAATATGTACATATAAGTCATATAATCCTCATAACAGCCTTATGAGGTATTATTTTTGTCATTTTGTAAGAAAATAAAGCATAGAAATGTGTATTGATATGCCCAAGGTCCCACAGCTAGTAAGTGGATAATCAGGATTCAAATCCAGTCATTTTGGCTCCACTACCCATTCTCTTTAATACTACTATAAATGACAATATGCTATGATTCTTTTCACAGACATGATAGAATACTGAAAAACAGAATAATGAGTGGCTTTGTTCCAGAAGCAGATGGTGATGCTGCACAAGTAGACACCACAGCACATGCTCAAACATTCATGGTGCATAAGCAGCCACCAAGGAGTCTGAGCATTTGACCATGATGCACACATAGAAGAACCTGCAACATGAACAACACCCAGGTTACAGGAGTAGACAGTGATGAAAAAGGAGAGAAAACTCATTGCAATAGCAAAACCATGGTGTACGAATATACATGGTACAAAATAGTAATTTCCAGCATAAGAGTAGAGAATGCTACTGTATTTTCAAACAAGTATAGTGTTTAATTGGAAATATATATATAAGTTGGCTAATTTAAATTTTTTTAAAGTGGAAATGCATAGTAATAACTTCAAACACAGTATACAAGCAGAAAATCATTATGCATGTTTAGACTATCATGGAGAATGAGTCAATTCATATATGAAAGAGGGGACCGATATGTTAAACCAACAAAGAACCATAGAGTAAAAAACTGCTCAGATAATTGTTTTAGTTACTGGAATGTATGGCATTGGTCCAGGAGCAGATCACACCCACCCACCTATAGCACATAAGATGTCAATTACAATACAGGCATAGATGTACATGGCATAGAAATAAACCATGGTGTGATTCTTACTCAGATATGATGCATGACAAAAAATCATCAAAGAGGCAATGAATGACTTTGGCCCAGGAGAAGATGACAATGGTATAAAAGGAGACTCAGATGGGCATAATGCCTAATTAAAAATAATCATGGTGAATATCCAGACTGTGTTTAAGCCTGTTATATACTCAAATGATGCCATTATATGAGCGAACAGCTATAATACAGTTAGTAGACATGATCCAGGAGTAGACAACAAATAGGGAGGAACAATTATTATGTAGGAACTAACGACCAGAATATAACAGCTAATATCCATGTTATAGAAGCTGTCATCCTATACACAGAAAATCATGATGCTTTTTTATATACTTATGATAGACTAGCAACTTTGATTATATATATAGATACATATGCATATATATGTATCTATATATATGGTCAATGAGTAAACACATACTATGTACAAATGGTTGGATATCCAACTTCAGGATATCCATAATATATAATCTAGTTCTTTTTGTCAAGGATAAGAGGACAATGGTGCAAAATGAGATCCCGTACCATATCAGAACATCTACACCCCATGTTTGAGTATTTTATCATGATGTATATCCTGATAACTCCAAAATGTGAAGTATAAATGATGATACAAGAGGACATATCACAAGAAAATATCCAATAAAAATAAATGTGTGACCTTGAACAAAAAATAAGTATACCCAAAATATGGGGGCAGTTGGACATGATATAGGAGCAAAGAGCAATGCTGAAGTAGAAGACAGATGTGACTGATATATGAGTTAGTAATGATGCTTCCCAATATGATTATGATATAGAACATAGACAATAACAGGTCAAGCTCAAACATTAACAGTATATGAACAAACTGTGGTGCTTACTCAGATGGACATAATACCTAATTAAAAAGCCATAATATAAAAGCAAATTTTGAGTGGGAGATACAGGCTTCCAGTTTGGGAATGAATAAATCATAGGGATAAAAAAACACAGCATAAAAATATAATCAATGATATTATAATAGCAATGTATCAGGACAGATGGTAGCTACACTTGTGGCGAACATAGCATGATGTATAAACTTGTCAAATCATGGAGCACTGGGTATTATACATAAATAATAAATCTTGGAACACTACATCAAAAACTAATGATGATGACTAACTAATGATGGTGACTAACATAATGAAAAATAAAAATAATAAATTTAAAAAATCACTGTTTTACACCTGACACTAATGTAACATTGTGTGTCAACTATACTCAAAATAATTTTAAATTACACATATTCACAGAGACATAGTGTACAAAATGCTTACTTCCATGTTATAATAACAAATTAAGATAAATAAACCATAACATGAAGAACAAGGAAAAGCAATTGTTGACAATGTTAGATATCAGTTGATAGTGATGGAGATTTCATTGTCTCAATCACCATATTTTCCAAAATGTTGTTTTCTCATTTCAGTAAGTACATTACATCTTTCAGGAAGATAGACTCTAAATCTAGATTGCAATGGTCTACCAATTTTGGTACTTTAAAAATTCTATTCAATGCTTCATCATGTACACAAAAAAATTTAGACTCTTTCTAAGTAAATAATAAATATTATTGAAAAGCCTTAAAAAAGTAAATATCTTCAAGTGTAGACGCTGTTATGGGTGGAATTACGTCCTTTCCAAAAAGAGATTTTGAAGTTATAACTACTTGTACCTATAAATGTCACCTTATATGGTTATAGGGTCTTTGAAGATATAATCAATTTTTTTCCAATTAACTTTATTATATTTTTTCAGTGTTCCAAGATTCATTGTTCATGCTCCACACCCAGTGCTCCATGCAATACGTGCCCTCCTCAATACCCACCACCAGGCTCACCCACCCCCCTACCCCCCTCCCCTCCAGAACCCTGAGTTTGTTGCTCAGAGTCCACAGTCTCTCATGGTTCATCTCCCCTCCAATTTCCCCCAATTGACCCTTCCTTTCCTTCTTACAATGTCCTCCATGTTTTTCCTTATGCTCCACATGTAAGTGAGACCATGAGAGATAATTGACTCTCTCTGCTTGACTGATTTCACTCAGCATCTCTTCCAGTCCCATCCATGTTGATATAAAATTTGGATATTCATCCTTTCTGATAGAGGTATAATATTCCATTGTATATATGGGCCATATCTTCTTTATCTAATATAATAAATCTTTAGGATAATGTCCTATTGGATTAGGGTGGGCCATAAATCTATTGGCCGGTAACCTTCTAAGAAGAGGGAAATTTAGAAAGAATTTTATGTGATGACAGAGGCAGATACAGCAGTGACGATGCCATAAACCAAGGATACCTGCAACTACCAGAAACTTGAAGAGGCAAGGATGGATCCTCTTCTAGAGCCTCTGGAGGGAGTACAGCCCTACCAACATCTTGATTGTGGAATTTTGCCTCAAGAACGGTGAGAAAACAAATTTCTGTTGTTTTAAGCTCTTCAGTTTGTTATACTTTGTTACAGCAGCCCTTTAAAAAATGGCATTTTTGCAAAAGGAGATATCATAGCACATGATTAAGTGTATAGTATATAAAATATCTCCCTGTAGTTTTACTACCTGAACAAAATGTACACTCAGAAAACCCCCAAATATTATCAACCAGCCATAATATATGAGAGAATATATATCAGTCAAGTAAAGTGTGCTGACATTTATCTGTTAGAAGTAGAGTGTAGTCATTTACAAGAATCTCTCTTGTAACTGTAGTCAACATTGCATATAAGAAGAATTCATTGATATATACATTTAAGTAATGGAAAGAACCAAAATGCCCCTCAACAGATGGGTGGATAAGGAAGATGTGGTACATCTAAACAATAGAATATTATGCCTCCATCAGAAAGGATGAATATCCAACTTTTGTATCAACATGGACGGGACTAGAAGAGATTATGCGGAGTGAAATAAGTCAAGCAGAGAGTCAATTATCTTACGGTCTCACTTATGTGTGGAGTATAAAGAAAATCATGGACGGCATTGTGAGAAGGAAGGGAAGGGTGAATGGGGGGAAATAGGAGGGGGTGATGAACCAGGAGAGACTGTGGACTCTGAGCAACAAACTGAGGGTTTTGGAGGGGAGGTGGGGGGTGAGCCTGGTGGTGGGTATTGAGAAGGGCACGTACTGCATGGAGCACTGGGTGTGGTGCATGAACAATCAATCTTGTAACACTGAAAAATTAAAATAAACATATTTGGGGAGAAAAAAACAAACAAACCTCTGGGATACAGCAAAGTTGGTTCTAAGAGGGAAGTACATTGCAACACAAGCCTCTCTCGAAAAAGTAGAAAACTCCCAAATACACAAGCTAAACTTACACCTAATGAACAGAAAATAAAGCCTAAACCAAGCAGGAGAAGAGAAATAATAAACATTGGAGCAGAAATCAATTAAATAGAAACCAGAAGAACAGTAGAGCAGATCAACAAAACTAGAAGCTAGTTCTTTGAAAGAATTAATAAGATCAATAAACCTCTGGACAGACTTATCCAACAGAAAAGAGAAAGGACACAAATTAATAATATCATGAATGAAAGGGGAAAGATCACAACCAACACCAAGGAAATATAATTTTAAGAACATATTATGAGAAACTATATGCCAACAAATTAGGCAATCTGGAAGAAATTGATGCATTCCTAGAAACTTATCAACTACCAAAACTGAAACAGAAAGAAACAGAAAATCTGAACAGACCAATAAACAGCAAGGAAGTTGAAGTAGTAATCAAAAATTTCACAAAAAACAAGAGTCCAGGGCCAGATGGCTTCCCAGGGGAATTCTACCAAACATTTAAAGAAATAATACCTATTCTACTGAAGCTTTTTCAAAAAATAGAAGTAAAACTTCTAAACTCATTCTGAGGCCAGCATTACCTTGATCTCAAAACCAGACAAAGACTCCACCAAAAAGGAGATTTACAGACCAATATCCCTGATGAACATAGATGCCAAAATACTCACCAAGATCCTATCCAATAAGATCCAATGGTACATTAAAAGGATTATTCACCACAACCAGGTGGGATTTCTTCCTGGGATGCAAGGGTGGTTCAACATTCACAAATCAATCAACATGATAGAGTTCATTAATAAAAGAAAACCATATAATCCTCTCAATTGATGCAGAAAAGCATTTGACAAAATATACCATCGTTTCCTGATTAAAATTCTTCAAAATATAAGGATAGAGGGAACATACCTCAATATCATAAAAGCTATGAAAAGCTCACAGCAAGTATCATTCCCAATGGGGAAAGACTGAAAGCTTTTCCCCTAAGGTCAGGAACACAACAGGGATGCCCACTTTCACCACTTTTATTCAACATAGTACTAGAAGTCCTAGCCCCAGAAATTAGAAAACAAAAAGAAATAGAAGGCATTCAAAATGGCAAGGAAATCAAACTCTCACTCTTCGCAAATGACATGATACTTTATGTGGAAAACCCAAAACACTCCACACCAAAATTGCTAGAACTCACACAGGAATTCAACAAGGTGGCAGGATACAAAATCAATGCACAGAAATCAGTTGCATCTTTATATACTAGCAATGTGACTGAAGAAAGAGAAATTAAGGAATCGATCCCATTTACAATTGCACCAAAAACCCTAAGATACCCAGGAATAAACATAACTAAAGAGGTAAAAGATCTGTACAGTAGAAACTACAGAACACTTATGAAAGAAATTGAGGAAAAGCACAGAGATGGAAAAACATTCCACGCTCATGGATTGGAAGAATAAACATTGTTAAAATGTCTGTGCTGCCCAGAGCAATCTACACATTCAGTGAAATTCCTATCAAAATACCATCAACATATTTCACAGAGCTGGAACAAACAATCCTATAATTTCTATGGAACCATAAAAGACCCGCAGTCACCAGGGAAATGTTGAAAAAGAAAACCAAAGCTGGGGTCATCAAGATGCCTGACTTCAAGCTCTATTACAAAGCTGTGATCATCAAAACAGCATGGTATTGGCACAGAAACAGACATAGATCAATGGAACAGAATAGAGAACCCAGAAATGGACCCTCAACTCTATGGTCAACTAATCTTTAACAAAGCAGTAAAGACTACCCAGTGGAAAAAAGACAGTATCTTCAATAAATGGTGCTGGAAAAACTGGACAGTCACATGCAGAAGAATGAAACTAGACCATTCTCTTACACCGTACACAAAGGTAATCTCAAAATGTATGAAAGACCTAAATGTGAGTCAAGAATCCTTCAAAATGCTAGAGGAGAACACAGGCAGTAACCTCTTCAACATCAACCACAGCAACTTCTTTCGAGACACATCTCCAAAGGCTAGGGAAACAAAAGCAAAAATGAACTTTTGGGACTTCATCAAGATAAAAAGCTTCTGCACGGCGAAGGAAACAGTCAACAAAACAAACAGGCAACCCACAGAATGAGAGAAGATATCTGCAAATGACATTACAGATAAAGGGCTGGTATCCAAGATCTATAAAGAACTTCTCAAACTGAACACCCAAAAGACAAATAATCCAGTCAAGAAATGGGCAGAAGAACAGACACTTGAACAGACACTTATCCAAAGAAGACATACAAATGGCTAACAGACACACGAAGAAATGTCCCACATCACTTGTCATCTAGGAACTACAAATCAAAACCACAATGAGATACCACCTTATATCAGTTAGAGTGGCGAAAATTAAGAAGACAGGGAACAACAAATGTTGGCAAGGATGTGGAGAAAAGGGAATCCTTTATACCATTTGTGGGAATGAAAGCTGATATAACAAGTCTGGAAAACAGTATGGAGGTTCCTCAAGAACTTAAAGATAAAGCTACCCTACAACCCAGCAATTGCACTACTGGATATTTACCCCAATGATAAAAATGTAGTGAAACAATGTTTGTAGCAACAATGTGTATAGCAGCAATGTCCACATTAGCCAAACTGTGGAAGATGAGATGTCCTTCAGCAGCTGAGTGGATAAAGAAATGTGGTTCATATATACAATGTAATATTTTTCAGTCATCAGAAAGATGAATACCTACCATTTACATAGATATGGGTGGAACTGGAGGGAATTATGATACATGAAATAAGTCCATCAGAGAAAGACAGTTATTGTATGGTTTCACTCATCTGTGGAACACAAGAAATAGCACAGAGGATCACAGGGGAAGGGAGGGAAAAGTGAATAGGAAGAAATCAGAGAGGGAGACTCTTGACTCTTGGAAACAAACTGAGAGTTGCAGGAGGGGAGGGGGTGGGAGGATGTGGTAGCTGGGTGATAGGCATTAAGGAAGGCACATGATGTGAGGAGCACTGGGTGTTATATGCAACTAACGAATCGCTGAACATTACATAAAAAAACTAATGATGTACTATATGTTGGCTAATTGAATTTAAATAAATAAATAAAATACTGTCATTCACAACTAAAAAAGAAAAAGAACCATGGTGTGGGATACTTTCCCATGGTGTGGGAAAGTATTCTAAGACGCTTTTAGAAAGAGTGATGATATAGCGATATTTGGTCATCCTGCATTTCTGCAAGCAGAAAACCTTTAAAGTCTCAGAAGACACAATAAAACTTTGATTGTTAGATTAGGGAGAATGAACATCTGGTCAGGTTAGAGCACAGTTCCCAAGAGGCAAACTTCTTAGACTAGTAAAATCCACTCAGATCAGGGCTGGGGCAAAGAGGGGTTATGAAGGGTTAATCCTAGTCCCAATTTTTGTATTTTAAGAAAATAGAGATGCATCGTCCCACCCGCTCAGACTAGGAGAGTAAGTGCTTGAGCAGACAGAGGTTTTACTCATTTATTCATGTTCTGAGCGGACTATTTCACACTCACACTAAGTTCTGACAATACAACACTTAATAAAATAGACATGATGCTCACATTTAGGGAGTTGATAGCTTACTTGGAGAACCAGAAATTATAATAAAGTATAATAAAAGTGCAAGGAGAGGGAAAATACAGAGTGCAATGGAAATAGAGAAAAAACATTTAAACTGAGTTTGGGGGAATAAAGGAAGATATCATAGAGGAAGTAACATTTAAACAGAGACCTGAATGATGAACTCGGAAAGTTCAGACTGAAAAAAAAAAAAAAAAGAATTTTCTATCACATATCAAAAGGGGCAAGAGATCACACTATGCTGAAAAATATTAAAGTTGTTCAGTACTTCTGGAACAAAAACAGGAGGAGGAGATGGCTAGAAATAAGGCCAGAGAGGTAAGCACAACCAATTTATGGATGGTCTTGCAAGCCACTCTAAAGAGCGTGTATTTAATTTTTTAGAGCAGAAAAACCACTGAAGAATGTTGTGACACAAATATATCTGTATATTGGAGAGAGAATTCTGGTTTATGGGTGCATATTGTGCTCAAAGGGGTAAAGGATAGTAAAAATAGAGAACAAAATTGATGCTGGTGAATGGAGAAAGTAGAGTTAAATGTGGTTTGGCAATTCTGGAATAGATGAGAGGAAGACTCTATAGGAATAGCTTTCAGGCTCTGAGAACCCCTGCATCTAAAATATAAGCGAACCTTGGTAGTTTACTTATTTGACAAATACATCATTAGACAGCCCAACATCACCTTCTGTAGTAGGAATCAAAGTCTTTACATTGAAGAGCTAAAATGAATAACATACAGTGGGAAACTCAACATTGGAAGTAAGAATCTGGGACAGAGAAATTTGGTAAGGGATATCCTTTTGCTTGAGCAGAGAGGATACACATATATACAAACACACATATATACACATACTTTTAAATGTATAAAATATTTAGTTTTATTAATATTATTATTATCTGTCTTTAAGAATAAGCCAGGGGTGCCTGGGTGGCTCAGTGGGTTAAGGCCTCTGCCTTCGGCTCAGGTCATGATCTCAGGGTCCTGGGATCGAGCCCCGCATTGGACTCTCTGCTCAGCGGGGAGCCTGCTTCCCCTTCTCTCTCTGCCTGCCTCTGTGCCTACTAGTGATCTCTCTCTCTCTGTCAAATAAATAAATAAAATCTTAAAAATTTTTTATTTAAAAAAAGAAAATTGGGCTCCTGGGTGGCTCAGTGGGTTAAGGCCTCTGCCTTCGGCTCAGGTCATGATCTCAGGGTCCTGGGATCGAGCCCCGCATTGGGCGCTCTGCTCAGCAGGGACCCTGCTTCCCCTCTCTCTCTGCCTGCCTCTCTGCCTTCTTGTGATCTCTCTCTGTCAAATAAATAAATAAAATCTTTAAAAAAAAAAGAATAAGCCATAAGTAACTCTAAATGATAGAGAACAAACTGAGGGTTGATGGAGGGGAGGGATGGGCTAGATGAAGGATATGAAGGAGAGCACTTGTTGTGATGAGCACTGGGTGCTGTATGTAAGTGATGAATCACTGAATTCTATTCCTGAAACCAAAATTGCCCTGTATGTTAACTAACAAAATTTAAGTTAAAAATATAGACTTTAAAATTAAATAAAATGTATGGTAGCAATGATATTTTACCCCCTAGTATTAGGTCCATGAATATGTTAACACTACATGGTCAAAGAGACCTTACGGATGGAATCAGTTAATAATCAACTGACCTTAAAATAAATCATTCTGGATTATCTAGATGAGCCCAGTGTAATCACATGGGCTCTTAAGAACAGAAGAGGAAGAGAGGAGGCAAGAGAGATTCAAAGTATGAGAGGAATTCAATTCTCTATTGCTGCTTTTGAAGATGAAGGATCCTTGAGCCAGGGAATGCAGGTGGCCCCAAGAAGCTGAGGAGTATCTCTGGTTAACAGCCAATTAGGAAATAGGTACCTCAGTTCAACAACCACATGGAACTGAAATTGGTCAAAAATCTGAATGAACTTGGAAGCAGATATATCCCCAAAGGCTCCAAAAAGAAATGCTGCCCTGATAGTTTATTTCACCCTTATGGGGCTCCTGGAGCAGAGGACCCACTTCAGTTGACCAAACTTCTGACCTACAGAATTGTGAGACAAAAAAAAAAAGTGTGTGTTCTTAAGCTGCTAGATTTTCTATAGTTTGTTATGTCACCAATAGAAACTAATATACGTAGTCTCTTCATCTCAAATAAAAGGATAATAATAACTGTTACTTTTGGACTGTGTGATGACTTCATGAGAAAAATTATATATATAATATGAATTATACTAATATATAATATATAACACATATTACATACATTATATATACAATTGAGTAAACAGCAAATAATGGGCATCCAGTAAATGGTTGTAAATGAAGTTACATTAACAATGATTTCTTTCTGTACATTTATGATCTATTTTGCCATTTATTGTTAGATTTTATTCTTATCATAATCCTGATAGGTAAGCAAGTTAAGAATTTTTTAACCTGTATAAGGAATAAGAATCTAAAACACAAAGATGTTTTTACTTGGTCACAAACCAAAAACTAATAAAAGTCCCCGAAGACAGAGACTTCTGATTTCTGGTTAAGTGTTATTTCCACAGATCATTTAAAAAGCATTTCCTGAAGGAGTTACTATGATTGTGAGAATTTAGTTATATATGATTGTGACATATGGCCAAGGTGGCCAAGTTATTGCTTGGTGCCTTCCGTGTAGCACAGGGTTGGCCTAGGCTCTAGGAATAAATACTGAGTATCAACAAGAAATATAATTTCACAATGAGTTAGCTTGGTGACCATTCTAGGATAACAGTGGAGACTACAGGATAGAGAGATTTGGATAAGGCCATGTAAAAACCATCACTAAGGGAAATAGGAATCTGATATAGCTGTCTGAAATACAAAAACCATGTAGTTCTTAAAACCAGAGCGTTCTGGTTTCAGCCAAAGCCTTTAATCCTATTTCCTGCCCCTTCAGCTCACTCACAGACCCCTCCCAAAATTTCTGCAATCCGGCTTTATTTCAAAATTCAAGAATCTCAAATATAAATCCAGCATGATACTTAAAACTAGAAAGCAACTGCAGGTAACAAAACCAAAGTCTATCCAAGATGCTTTCATACGTCCAAATCCAGAAACATAATAGTACGTGGTCACCCTAAGCCAAAACCAAAAGTTGGATGCACTATCCAGGCACCCCTATAATTATATTTATATAGTATTATCATACTGGCAAAACTGTAGAGAACATGAATGGTTTTCAGGGAAAGAGACAGGGGTAGGAAGTAGTAGGTGCTACTGTAACGGAGTAACACAAAGGAATTTCTTTGTGGTGACTGAACAGTTCTATATCTTGATTGTGGTGGTGGTTATACAAATCTACACATGGGATTAAATTGCACTGGGTGTGGTGCATGAACAATCAATCTTGTAACACTGAAAAAATAAACATATTTGGGAAAAAATAAAAATAAAAAAAATTGCATAGAGCTACACACACACACACAAAGGAACTACAAACACACAAACAAAAATAAGTGCATGTAAAAACCTTGTATGACTACAGTACAATAAAGTTAATGAGGTTTGTGGCCTAGTTAATACCAGTATTGTCAAGGATGTGAAGAAAAGAAAAGCCTTGTGTACTGTTGTTGGGGATTTAAATTGGTACAGCTGCAATAGAGAGTACAGAGTTTCCTAAAAACGTAGAAAAAATAGAACATGTGATTCAGCAATTCCATTTATGGATATTTATCTGAAGAAATGAAAATACTAACTTGAAAAGACATATACACCCCCCATGTTCATTGCAGCATTAGTCACAAAAGCCAAGATACAAAAACTACCTGTGTCCAATGACAGATAAAGGGACAAAGAAAATATGATACACACACACACATACACACACACACACAGAAGAATATTATTCATTCATAAAAAGGGAGGAAATCGGGAAGGAGTAAGATGGCAGAAGAGTAGGAGACCTAAATATCCTCAAGTTCCAGGAGTTCAGGTAGATAGTTATCAAATCACTCTGAACACCTACAAACACAACAGGAGAGAGAAGAGAAGAAGAGCAGCAATTCTAGAAACAGAAAATCAACCTCTTTCTGGAAGGTAGGATATGTGGAGAAGTGAATCCAAGACAACATTCCAGAAGACAGACCGTGGGGGGAGGGACGGGCTCCCACCAAGACAGAGAGCAGTGGAGCACAAAATTGAAACTTTTAGAAGTCTGCTCCACTGAGGAACATTGCTCCAGAGGCTAAGTGGGGGGTGGAGCCCTTGTGGGGACAGTGTGGTCTCAGGACATGTGGGGTCACAGAAAGACCAGCGGTGTCTGACTGTGACAGAGCTCCCAGGTATCACAGCAGGGAAGCCGGCTATAGAGACATAGCCAAGGAGTGGGCTCTCAGCTAGGGATTACCTTAAATCATGATCCGCAGCATTATTGGGCCACCGCTCTTCCGGCAGGGACCTAACAAGTGACAGATCGAGAGAGACTCATCTTCCTTCTCTGGGAGGAGTGGCACAGGAGTGCACTGCAGGAATCTGCTGGGTTTGGAGTCTCCAAACGGGGCTGTGCACCAGAGATAGAAATGCTCAGACACAGGCTGGGTGAGCTCAGAGTGCAGCCGGAGACCAAGGAGACAGGAGAGATTCACTGCTTTTCTCTAAGGGTGCATTAAGGAGCGGGGCCCTGAGCTCTCGGCTCCTACGGGGCTGGAGATTGGGAGACCGCCATTTTCATTCCCGTCCTCCAAAGATGTACAGAAAGCAATCAGGGAACAAAAGCTACCGAGACCCAAACCACATAGACGACTTAGCCTAGTGCCTGGCAAGGGTGGTGTAATTCCGCATTGGGCAAAGACATTTGAGAATCACTGCAACAGGCCCCTCCCTCAGAAGATCAACAAGAACATCCAGCCAAGACCAAGTTCACCAATCAATAACAACTGTGGAACTGCAGGACTAGGGGAAAGCAACACATAGAATTCATGCCTTTATTCCCATGATCCTTTAGTCTTTCAAAGTTAATTTTTTAAATTTTTTTCTTTTTCTATTTTATTTAATTATTCCTCTTTCCTATTTGAGGAATATATACGTTGCATATATGTGTGTTTGTATATATGTGCATCCTCTCTGCTCAAGGGAAAGGATATCCCTTACCAAATTTCTCTGTCCCAGATTCTTACTTCCAATGTTGAGAACAAAATAGAGAGCCCAGAAATAGACCCTCAGCTCTAAGGTCAACTAATCTTTGACAAATCAGTAAAGAATATCCAATGGAAAAAAGACAGTCTCTTCAACAAGTGATGTTGGGAAATCTGGACAGCCACATGCAGAAGAATGAAACTGGACCATTTCCTTATACCACACACAAAAATAGACTCCAGATGGATGAAAGACCTCAATGTGAGACAGGAATCCATCAAAATCCTTGAGGAGAACAAAGGCAGCAACCTCTTCGACCTCAGCAGCAGCAACTTCTTCCTAGAAATATCACCAAAAGCAAGGGAAGCAAGGGCCAAAGTGAACTATTGGGACTTCACCAAGATCAAAAGCTTTTGCACAGCAAAGGAAGCAGTCCACAAGACCAAATGACAACTGACAGAATGGGAGAACATATTTGCAAATGACCTATCAGATTAAGGACTAGTATCCAAAATCTATAAAGAACTTCTCAAACTCAACACCCAAAGAACAAATAATCCAATCAAGAAATGGGCAGAAGACATGAACAGACATTTC
>CM052801.1:100804762-100867804 GCA_028533885.1 Nasua narica
GAAATGTCTGTTCATGTCTTCTGCCCATTTCTTGATTGGATTATTTGTTCTTTGGGTGTTGAGTTTGAGAAGTTCTTTATAGATTTTGGATACTAGTCCTTAATCTGATAGGTCATTTGCAAATATGTTCTCCCATTCTGTCAGTTGTCATTTGGTCTTGTGGACTGCTTCCTTTGCTGTGCAAAAGCTTTTGATCTTGATGAAGTCCCAATAGTTCACTTTGGCCCTTGCTTCCCTTGCTTTTGGTGATATTTCTAGGAAGAAGTTGCTGCTGCTGAGGTCGAAGAGGTTGCTGCCTTTGTTCTCCTCAAGGATTTTGATGGATTCCTGTCTCACATTGAGGTCTTTCATCCATCTGGAGTCTATTTTTGTGTGTGGTATAAGGAAATGGTCCAGTTTCATTCTTCTGCATGTGGCTGTCCAGATTTCCCAACATCACTTGTTGAAGAGACTGTCTTTTTTCCATTGGATATTCTTTACTGATTTGTCAAAGATTAGTTGACCATAGAGCTGAGGGTCCATTTCTGAGTTCTCTATTCTGTTCCATTGATCAATGGAATATTATGCAGCCATCAAAAATTGGAATCTTGTCATTTATGACAACATGGATAAAACTAGAGGGTATTATGCTGAGTGAGATAAATCAATCAGAGGAAGACAATTATCATATGATCTCACTGATATATGGAATTTGAGAAACAAGGCAGAGTATCATAGGGGAAGAGGAAAAAATGAAGCAAGATGACAATAGAGAGTCAGACAAACCATTAGAGACTCTTAATCTCAGGAAACAAACTAAGGGTTGCTGGAGTAGAGATGGGTGGGGGGAATGGGGTGGCTGGATAATGAACTTTGGGAAGGGTATGTGTTGTGTTAAGCACTGTATATTGTATAAGACCGATGAATCACAGACTTGTATTCCTGAAACAAATACTATATGTTAATAATATAAAAAATGAAAAATAAATAATTTTAAAAACAGAATTAGTCACAGCTTAAAAAGCTACTCCTGTAAATGAGAAAAAAATAATGAAATCTTGCCATTTACAGTGACGTTGATAAAACTAGAGTGTATTATGTTAAGCGAAATAAGTCAGTCAGAGAAGGACAAATACCGTATGAGTTCACTCATGTGGTATTTAAAAAACGAAACAGATGAACAAAGGGAAAGGGATTAAAAAAGAGGGGGAAAGAGATTAGCAAACCATAAAAGACTCTTAGCTACAGAAAAGAAACAAGGTTGATGGAAGGAGGGGAGCAGCTGAGGGGCTAAATGGGTGATGGGTATTAAGGAGGACATTTGTTGTGATGAGTACTGGGTGTTATATGTAAGTGATGAATCACAAAATTCTATACCTGAAACCAATTTTACCATACATGTTAACCAATTAGAATTTTTAAAAATCTTAAAATTTAAAAAAATAGTTAAAACAGTAAATGTTATGTATATTTTGCCACAATAAAAATAACATAGTAACAAAAAAATCAATAAAAAGTCTTTGTAAAACAAAAATAAAAAAGAAATTTCCTTAATCTGATGAAGGATACCTGCAAAACTATAGCAAAAACCATGTTTAATGGTGGAACAATGAAAATCTTTTCTCAGATCACAAATAAACGATATCTGTGATCTCCACTTACATTCAGCATTGTACTGCAGGAACTAGGCAACAAAATAAGTCATAAAAAATTAAATATATAAAAATTTGAAATAACTGAAAATAAAATTATCTGAAGATTTCATAAAGCTAAAAATAAATCAGTACTATTAATAAATGGATTCATCAGTATTTTATTATAAGATCAATATTCAAAACTCAATTATATTTCTGTATAACCACAAAAGTTTAGAAAATAAAATTTTTAAAAATAAAAAAATTTAAAAACTCTTTGTAATAGTATCAAATAACACCAAATAACTAAGAATATATTTTAAAATTGTGCAAGATCAGAGCACCAGGATGACTCAGTTGGTTAAGCAACTGACTCTTGATTTCAGCTCAGGTCATAATCTCAGGTTTCTGAGATCAAACCCTGCATCAGGCTCTACACTCATCAGAGTCTGCTTGTCTCTCCTTCTGATCCTTCCCCCACTCTCACACTCTCTTGAATAAATAAAAAGTTTTTTAAAAAATTGTGCAAGATCTATATGCAATAAACTACATAGAACACTGAGGAAAAATAAAAATCTAAATAAATGGACAGGTATACGTATCTACATATTGCAAGACTCCATTTGGTAAAAATAACAGTTATTCCCAGCACTGAACAATAGATTCAGCACAACTGCAATACAAATTCCAAGAAGGTCCTTTATTGTATGGAAATTGGCAACCTGATTCTAAAATTTAGAAGGACAGAGTTAGAGAATTATACTACCAGATTATCAAGACTTATTAAAATATTTTGTAATTAATTGAATATCTATTGGCTATGCACATAAAAATGAATGATTCTTTAATACCATCATGCATCATACATATATATTGATATCACATATATATCGGTATATTGATATATGTATATCTATGTATGTGTATACCAACATACAAATTGGTGTGTGTGTGTGGCTTCTAGAAAATAAGATACTCATGACATTGTGTTAGGCAAAGATTTATTTTTTTTTTAAAGATTTTATTTATTTATTTGACAGAGAGATCACAAGAAGGCAGAGAGGCAGGCAGAAGGAGAGGGGGAAGCCCTGATCCAGGGCTCCATCCCAAGACCCTGAGATCATGACCTGAGCTGAAGGCAGAGGCTCTAACCCACTGAGCCACCCAAGTGCCCCAAGCCAAGGATTTCTTAAATGGAACAAAAATGTACTAACCATGAATTAAAGATTGATGTATTAGATCACATTAAAATTATAATTGCTGTTCATCAAAAAACAACATTAAGGGTGAAAAAAGAAAAATTCAACAGGGTAGAAAAGATATATGAAATACATATATTTTACAAGGGACTAGTACTCAGAATATTAAGAGCTACAAATCAGTAAGAAAGTTAGAGATAACTGAACAGACAAATGCACAAATGATTTCCACACACTTTCAAAAAAATTGTTTAAGATATTCAAATGGCAAACAGCATATGAAACCAAATCAAACTCATAAGGCATTAGGGAAATGCAAATGTAAACTACTATGAGATACCAAAACATGCATATTCTAATGCCTAAAATGTAAAAGAATAACAGTACTAAGTGCTGAAAAGGATGGAGATTCATAGGAACACTTATAAAGTACTGATGGACATGTAACTTGCTGTGAAAATTTTGGAAACTCCTTGGCAGTTTCCAATAAATTGTATATATGTATATCCTATGACCCAGCAATTCCACTCCTAGTTAGTACATTTTTGTTCCATTTAAGAAATCCTTGGCTTGGGGCGCTTGGGTGGCTCAGTGGGTTAGAGCCTCTGCCTTCAGCTCAGGTCATGATCTCAGGGTCTTGGGATGGAGCCCTGGATCAGGGCTTCCCCCTCTCTAGTTATACAAACAAGAGAATTGAATTGAAAATATGTATTCAGAAAAAAAAAATCCAAATTCCTATCAACAGTAAAATGGATATATAAAATGTGGTTTATTTATAGAATGGAATACTACATAGCACTACATAGCACTGAAAATTAATATGCTACATAGCACTGAAAATTAATGAACTATATAGCTAATGCAATGACATGAATGAATCTCAAAAACATGTTAGGTCAAACAAGCCATACATAAAGTAGTGCCTACTGTATTATTGCTTAAATAGAGTTCAGTACCAGGGGCGCCTGGGTGGCTCAGTGGGTTAAAGCCTCTGCCTTCAGCTCAGGTCATGATCTCAGGGTCCTGGTATCAAGCCCCGCATCATGCTCTCTGCTTGGCAGGGAGCCTACTTCCCCCCCTCTCTCTGCCTGCCTCTCTGCCTCCTTGTGATCTCTCTCTCTCTCTCTGTCAAATAAATAAATAAAATCTTAAAAAAAAAGTTTAGTATCAGGTGAAATTAATCTGTAGTATAGAAATCAGGCTTGCCATTATCTTTGAGAAGGAGAATATAGACAGTGACTGAGAAAGGCATGAAGGGATGGTTTGAGGTGTTATTTTTCTATTTCCCAATCCAGGTGGTGATTACATGGATTTGTACATTTGAAAAATATTCATTTAGGTGTACACTTATGATTTTGGATTTTTTATGTATACTTCATTTTCTGGGGTGCCTGGGTGGCTCAGTCAGTTAAGCATCTGCCTTCAGCTCAGGTCATGATGTCAGGGTCCTGGGATCAAGTCATTCATCGGGCTCCCTGCTTGGTGGGGAGTCTGTTTCTCCCTCTCCCTCTGACCCTTCCCCCTGCTTGTGTTCTCTCTCTCTCTCTCAAATAAAATCTTTAAAAAAAACACACCAATGTTCCAAGCTTATTTATAATTCAATGTAATCCTAATTAAAGTCCCAACAGAATTTCCTTAAAATAAAGCTTGTCAAGTTTAAAGTTCATGGAAAAATGCTTGCAACTAATTTTTAAAAAGGTTATTTGACCTAATAAAGAAAGCATACTATAAATCTAACCAAATAAAATATTGTAGTAGTAGAATACTTGCATGTTGATACCTGTATGTACCAAAACACTATTAACAGATGTTGCCTTCTGGAAGAGGAATTGAGCAGTTGTTTGAGTAAGAATGAGATTTACTTTTCACCCTGTAGCACTTTGTACCCTTTGGATTATGACTCTTGTACACAAATTACTTATTAAAAAGGCAAATTTAAAAAACGTAAAGTGTGCCCTATGAGAAAGAACAGGAAGAAATGATGGCCAGGGATTTAATCAATACAGATATAAGATGTCTGAGCTAGATTTTAAAACAACAATTATAAGGAAACTAGCTGGACTTAGAAAAAACATAGAAGACACTAGAGAATCCCTTATGTCAGAGATAAAAGAACTAAAATCTAGTCAGGCCAAAATTAAAAATACTATAACAAAGATGAAAACCTTAATGGATGCCACTGGATGACAATGAGAATGGATGAAGCAGAGGAATGAATCAATGATATAGAAAATAAGATTATGGAAAATAACGAAGCTGAAAAAAAAGGGAAAGAAAGGTATTGGATCATGAAGACAGACTTAGGGAACTCAGCAACTCCTTAGAGTGAAATAACATTCATATCATAGAAGTCCTAGAAGAAGAAGAGAGAAAAAAGGGCAGGTTTACCCAACAAATTACAGCTGAAAACTTCCCTAACCTGGGGATGGAAACAGACATTGAAATCCAAGAAGGACAGAGAAATCCCATTAAATTCAATAAAAGCTGGCCATCATTAAGAAATATCATGGTCGGGCGCCTGGGTGGCTCAGTTGGTTGAGCAACTGCCTTTGGCTCGGGTCATGATCCTTGAGTTCCAGGATCAAGTCCCACATCAGGCTCCCAGCTTCACAGGGAGTCTGCTTCTTCCTCTGACCTTCTCTCCTCTCATGCTCTCTCTCACTTTCTCTGTCTCTCAAATAAATAATAATTAAAATCTTTAAAAAAAAAAAAGAAATATCATGGTCAAATTCACAAAACACACAGACAAGGAAAGAATCCTGAAAGCAGTAAGGGGAAAAAAAGTCCTTAACCTACAAGGAAGAGAGATCAGGTTCACACACAAACTTGGCAGGACAGGAGAGAGTGGCATAATACATTCAACATGCTAAATGAGAAAAATATGCTAACAAGAATACCTTATGCAACAAGGCTGTCATTCAGAATAGAAGGAAAGATGGAATTTCCCAGACAAAAACTAAAGGAGTTTATGACCACAAACCAGTCCTGCAAGAGATATTAAACGGGACTCTTTGAGTGTGGGGAGAAAAATACCAAAACAACAAAATGTAGAAAGCAATGGGGAACATCAACAGAAGCACCATCTTTATAAGTAACACAATGGCATTATAATCATAACATTCAATAATCATTCTGAATGTAAATGGACTAAATGCTCCAATCAAAAGACATAGGGCGTCAGAATGGGGGGAAAAAAAAGACCCATCTATATGCTGCCTACAAGAGACTCAGTTTAGACGGTAAAGATACCTGCAGATTGAAAGGGAGGGGATGGAAAACCATCTGTCATGCTAATGGCCATCAAAAGACAACAGGACCAGCCATATGTATATCAAACAAACTAGATTTTAAACCAAAGACTATAACAAGAGATGAAGAAGGTCATAACATCATAATTAATGGATCTGTCCATCAAGATCTAACAATTGTAATTATTTATGCCCCCAACTTGGGAGTACCCAAATATATAAAACAATAACAATCATAATGAAACTTGTTGATAACAATACAATAATAGCAGTAGATTTTAACACACTATCTACAGCAATGGACAAGTCATCTATGCACAAGATCAATAAGGAAACAATGGCTTTGAATGACACATTAAACCAGATGGACTTAACAGATATATTCAGAACATTACATCCTAAGGCAGCAGAATATGCATTCTTCTTGAGTGCACATGGAACATTCTCCAGAATAGATCACATACTGGATCACAAATCAGCCCTCTACAAGTGCAAAAAGATCAAGATCATATCATGCATATTTTCTACAATGTTATGACATTTGAAGTCAATCACAAGAAACAATTTGGAAAGACTACAAATACACGGAGATTAAAGAACATCCTATGGGTGGATGAATGGGCCAACCAGGAAATTAAAGAGGAAATAAAAAAATACATAGAAGCAAATGAAAACACAACAGTCCAAAACCTTCAGGATGCAGCAAAGGCAATCATAAGAGGGCAGTATATTGAAATATAGGTTTACCTCGAGAAGAAAGAAAAGTCTTAAATACATAACCTAACCTTACATGTAAAGGAACTTGGAAAGAAATACCAAGTAAAGCCTAAAGCCAGAAGAAGAAGGGAAATAAAGATTAGATCAGAAATAAACGATATAGATACAAACAAAAATACAGTAAATGGATCAACAAAACTAAGAGCTGGTTCTTAGAAAGAATTAATAAAACTGATAAACCCTTAGCCAGGATTTTCAAAAAGAAAAGAAAAAGGACTCAAATAAATAAAATCACAAATAAAAGAGGAAAGATCACACCACAGAAATATAAACAATTGTAAGAGAATATTATGAAAAAATTATATGCCAACACACTGGCCAATCTGCAATTCCTAGATTGGAATTGCAATGGACAAATTCCTAGAAACATACAAGCTACCAAAACTGAAACAGAAAGACATAGAAAATGTAAACAGACCCATAACCAGCAAAGAAATTGATTCAGTAATCAAAAATCTCCCGACAAGGGACGCCTGGGTGACTCAGTTGGTTAAGTGGCTGCCTTCGGCTCAGGTCATGATCCCAGGGTCCTGGGATCAAGTCCCGCATCGGGCTCCTTGCTCAGCGGGGAGCCTGCTCCTCTCTCTGTCTCTGCCTGCCTCTCTGCCTGCTTGTGTTCTCTCTCTGTTAAATAAATAAATAAAATCTTTAAAAAAAAAAATCTCCCGACAAACAAGAGCCCAGAGCCAGATGGCTTCCAAGGGGAATTCTACTAGACATTTAAAGAATTAATATCTACCCTTCTCAAACTGTTCCAAAAAATAGAAATAGATAAAACTTCCAAACTCCTTCAATGAGGCCAGCATTACCATCATTCCAAAACCAGACAAAGACCCCACTAAAAAGGTGAATTATAGGCCAAGATCCCTGATGAACACGAATGCAAAAATTCTCAACAAGATACCAGCAAATCAAACCCAACAGTACATTAAAAGAAATATTCACCATGATCAAGTGGGATTTATTCCTGGGCCACAAGGGTGGTTTAATATTCACAATCAACCTCACACACCACATTAATGAAAGAATAAGAACCATATGACCCTCTCAATACATGCAGAAAAAGCATTTGACAAAGTAGAGCATTCATTCAGCCCTCAACAAAGTAAGGATAGAAGGACCATGCCTCAACATCATAAAGGTCATATATGAGGGGGCGCCTGGGTGGCTCAGTGGGTTAAAGCCCCTGCCTTCGGCTCCGGTCGTGATCTCAGGGTCCTGGGATCAAGCCCCGCATCGGGCTCTCTGCTCAGCAGGAAGCCTGATTCCCCCCTCTCTCTGCCTGCCTCACTGCCTGCTTGTGATCTCTTTCCTGTCAAATAAATAAATAAAATCTAAAAAAAAAAAAAAGGTCATATATGAAAAACACAGCTAATATCATCCTCAATGAGGAAAAACTAAGAGCTTTTCCCCTATGGTCAGGAACAAGACAGGGATGTCTTGTTATTTGTCTTGGATAATCATTGTTAATTAACATAGTACTGGAAATCTTAGCCTCAGCAATCAGACAACAAAAAGAAATAAAAGGCATCCAAATAGGCAAGGAAGAAGTCAAATTTTCACTATTTGCAGACAATTTCGTACTCTATGTACAAAACCCAAAAGACTCCACTCCAAGACTGCTAGAACTCATACAGGAATTCAGTAAAGTGTCAGGATATAAAATCAATGCGCAGAAATCAGATGCATTTCTATACACCAATAATGAAGGAGAAGAAAAAGAAATCAAGGAGTCAATCCCATTTATAATTGCACCAAAAATCATAAGATGTCTAGGAATAAACCTACCCAAAGAGGTAAAAGATCTTTACTCTGAAAACTATAGAACACAGATAAAAAACATTGAAAAGGACACAAAGAAATGGAAAAACATCCATGCTCATGGACTGGAAAAACAAAAAATATTAAAATGTCTATACTACCAAAAGCAATCTACATGTTTAATGCAATACCTACCAAAATACCAACAGCATTTTTCACAGAGCTAGAATAAACCATCCTAAAATTTATATGGAACCACGAAAGATCCCGAATAGCCAAAGCAATCCTGAAAAAGAAAAGCAAAACTGGAATCATCATGATTCCAAGTTTCAAGTTCTATTACAGAGCTGTAGAGGTCGAGACAGTACAGTACTGGCCCGAAAGAGACACATATATTAATGGAACAGAACAGAACGTCCAGAAATGTACCTCTATGGTGAACATAGGGTCCCAGAAACAGATCCACATGTACATAGGAATTTAGTGTAGCATTAAGGAGCAATTTATGACCTATAAGGAAATTATGGACTATTTAATAAATTGCACTGGACAGATGCTTACTCATTTAAAAAAAATGTGAGACCCGCATGAACAATGGAATATAGTGCTATTACATATAAACAACAAATACTAAATGTAGTCTTGAGGTAGGAAGATCTCCCAAAGTAAAACTTAAAACTCATAAGCCATGAAAGGAAAGACCAAGAGATTTGTACACATTAATTTTAAACTTTTCTGCAACAAAAAGCCCTCATCGATAAAGTTAGAGATAAGCAAGAGACTGGGATTTATAAACAAAATATTAATGTTCCTGTCATATAAGGGGTTAATATGAATCAGTAACTAAAAGATGAAACAAAATACAAAATTGAACAAGAATATAAAAAAAACAATTCACATGAGAATATTACAAATGAATATTAAACAAAAATATATTCAACCTCAATAGCAATTAGAGATACACACACTAAAATAACCAGACATTTGCATTTAAAGTCCACGGAAATATAACTAATACATTAATTTAAAAGTTAGCTGTTGTAGCACTGTGGGAAGAAAACAAGATTTATGAGGATTACGATAGGAACAAAATTTCTGTTGTATATCATTATTTATTTTATTTTTGAGCTATTCATTTTCTCAGAGTCCCAGCATTCTTTCAAAACCAAATACTCTTCCATTATTTCCCATCTCAGTGAATGGTACCATCATCCATCCAACTACAGAATCAGAAACCTAGAAATCAGCTTTCACATTTCCCTCTCCAACATCTCCGTACCATTTTATTTAAAGTTCTACCAATTTCACCTCCAAGCTCTTTTCAAAACATCATGTCTCTTCATGTGTTCCACTATAATCCTAGAGCAAGCTGTCATGTACTCATTCTTAACCATTGCTAAAACTTTATTCGCACAAGAAATATTTACTAGGCATCTACCATGTATCTGATACAGTGCTAACTGGTTTCCTGGAATCTACTTTCCTCCTCAACTATCCGACATACTGCAGTCAAGTTTAGGATTTCGAAATCTGATTTGGTCAGCAGCTCCCCCACCACTGTAAATAACTTAGTGGCTTCAAAGTACAGATATACCTTGGCAATACTGCAGGTATAGTTTCAGACCACTGCAATAAAGCAAATATAGCAATAAAGTGAGTCAAGTTTTTTGGTTTCCCAGTGCATATGAAAGTTACATCTAGGGGCACCTGGGTGGCTCAATGGGTTGAAGCCTCTGCCTTCGGCTCAGGTCATGATCTCAGGGTCCTGGGATCGAGTCCCGCATCGGGCTCTCTGCTCAGTGGGAAGCCTGCTTCCTCCTCTCTCTCTGCCTGCCTCTCTGCCTACTTGGAATCTCTCTCCTCTCTGACAAATAAATAAATAAAATCTTTTTTTTAAAAAAGCTATGTTTACACTCTACTGGGGTCTATTAAGTGCACAACAGCATTATGTCTAAAACAACAATGTACATACTTTAATTTTAAAAAATACTTTATTGCTTTAAAATGCTAACCAATGTCTGAGCTTTCAGTGAGTCATAATCAATGATCACAGATCACCATAACAAAGATAATAATATTATGCCTCCATCAGAAAGGATGAATACCCAACTTTTGTATCAACATGGACGGGACTGGAAGAGATTATGCGGAGTGAAATAAGTCAAGCAGAGAAAGTCAATTATCATATGGTCTCACTTACGTGTGGAGCATAAGGAAAAACATGGAGGACATTGGGAGAAGGAAAGGAAGGGTGAATGAGGGGAAGTCGGAGGGGAAGACGAAGCATGAGAGACTGTGGACTTTGAGCAACAAACTGAAGATTTTGGAGGGGAGGGGGTGGGGGGTTGGGTGAGCCTGGTGGTGGGTATTGAGGAGGACACATTGCATGGAGCACTGGGTGTGGTACATGAACAATTAATCTGAAAAAATAACACTGAAAAAAATAAAAGTATTTGGAAAAAAACAGATAATAATAATGAAAAAGTTTGAAAGAATATGAGAATTACCAAAACATGACAGAGAGACATGAAGTGTGCAAATGTCTTTGGAAAAATGGTGCCAGTAGACTTGCTGGATGCAGGGTTGCTGCAAACCTCCAATTAGTTAAAAATATCTGCAAAGCACAATCAAACAAAGCTCAGTAAAATGAAGTATATCTATAGTCCTAAAGAAATTAATAATTATTAACCTAGGGAAAAATTAACTGCATTATCAAGTCCAAACTAGTTTTTCTGCCCTATATTTACATCAGGGTCAGGTCTACTATTATCTCAAGGCACATGGTCCTCCTTTCAGATCCTACAATGCACCATATTGCTTATTTTGCATAGATATCATAGCCCCATAAACTCAATAGCCCTTTGCCTAGTAAACTCTTTATAAAAAAAAAGCACTGAGAACAAATAGAAAGCATTCTATATTAATTAGTATTTATAATCAAATACACCAATAATTGCATTATATAGAAACTGAATGCTCTGATTAAAGGCAAATATTATTAGACTGAATGCACAAAAACTATGTTACAAGACAAAGCATCTAAAATATAAGGATGCAGAAAGGTTGAAAATAAAAGGTTGGAAAGAGATATACCAAACATTAATTTTAAAAAGGCTAATTTTATTCCACATGTAAGTAAAATAATATGATATTTGTTTTTCTCTGTCTGACTTGTTTCACTTAGTATATATAATACCTTTTACATCCTTCCCCCCCCAAAAAAAGGTCCATCTGTATTGTCACAAATGGCAAGATCTCATTCTTTTTATGGCTGAGAAATATTCCATTGTGTATATATACCACATCTTCTTTAATTACTTATCTATCACTGGACATTTGGGTTGCTTCCATATCTTGGCTATTGTAAATAATGCCACAATAAACATAAGGGTATGTGTATCTTTTCAAGATGCCTTTATTTTTTTTAATTAGTGTTTTTATTTTCTTTGGGTAAATACCCAGTAGTAGAATTACTAGATCATATGGTAATTCTATTAATATTTTGGGGAACCTCCATCCTATTTTCCACAATATACACCAATTTACATTCACAAGCAAACAAACAAAAAACCAGATTCTTAAATATAGAGAAACAGCTGGTGTTTGCCAAGAGAGAGGTAGGTATGGGGATGAGTGAAATAGATAAATGTGGATTAAGAGGTACAAATTTCCAATTATGGAATAAATAATTTGCAGGGTTGAAAGGTACAGCATAGGGAATATAGTCAATAATATTGTAATAATGTTATATGATAACAGATGGTGACTACACTTATCATCATGAGCACTAAGTAATGTATATAATTGCTAAATCAATATGTTGTACACCTGAAACTAATATAACATTGTATGTTAATTATACTTCAATTAAAAAAAAGAAAGCTGGCTTGGCTAAATCAATATCAGACAAAGTAGACATTAAGAAAAAATCATTACTAGCAATAAAAAGAGATGCTTCGGAATGATAAAATATCCCATTTATCAGAAATATAACAATTCTAAATTTGTATGTACCTAATATTGCCTCAAAAGATATGAGTAAGATATGAGATGAAGAAAAACTAGACAAAACCACAACAAGAAATACAATATCATAGCGGGAGATTTTAATACATCTTTCTTAGTAACTGATGAAACAAGGAGAAAATAACATCAGTAAGAATATACAGCAACTGAATAACATTAACAAACTGGAACTAACTAACATATATGGAACTCTATACTCAACAACTGAAGAATACACATTCTTTTCATAAACTCATGGAACATTTACATACACTGAACATATTTTAGGAAAAAGGTCAGCAAGCTCTTTCTATAAAGGGCCAGACAGTAAATACTTTAGGCTTTGCGAGCCTCATTATATTGTTGTCATATATTTGTCTTTTTTTAATCACCTTTTAAAAATGTAAAAAAAATATATTTTTAAATTGAGGGCCATACAAAAGCAGTCCATAAGCCAGATTTGGCCTATGGGCCACAATTTGCTGACCTCTGTTATAGGCAACTCTCAAAAAATTTTAAATTGAAATTCTACCGAGTACACTCTGATCAGAGTGCAATTAAGCAAGAAATAATCAAATGACAATTACAAAATCCACATTGTTTCCAAATTAAGAAATACACTTCTAAATAACTCTAGGTCTAGGGAGAAAATCCTATTGAATCTTGTAACACTGGAAAAATAAAATAAACATATTTGGGGGAAAAAAAAGAAAATTACACAATATTTTAAACTGAGTAATATCGAAAATAGTATATACGAAAACTTATGGGCTACAGCTAAAGTCATGCACAGAGGAACATTTGTGACCTTAAAAGCATATGTTAACAAAGGAAAAATGTTGAAAATCGTTAAGCTAAGCATCATGTCATTAAGCTAAAACGAGAAAAGCAAATTAAACACAAAGGAACTGGAAGGAATTAAGACTAGAAATATATGAAACAGAAAACACATATATAATCAAGAAGATCAACAAAAACAAAAGTTGTTTGAAGATAACAAAATTAATAAGACTTTAGAAGGACCAATGAATAAAAAAAGAGAAAAAGTACAAATAAAATGTGGAACATAAAGGAGATATAAGTACCGGTCCTACATGTAGATATTAAAAATGTCATAAGATAGGGCACCTGGCTGGCTCAGTTGGTGGAGTGTAGGGTGTAGAAAAAAATAACAAATAAAACATTTATTTATAAGATAGTATGAAATACTTTATGTCTTTGATTTGACAATATATTTAAAATGTACAAATTCCTAGCAATGTGCAACTTACCAAAACTGACTCAAGTCAAAACAGGAGGTCAGAATAGGACCACAATATTAAAGAAATTGAACCTGTAACTTAAAACCCTTTTAAGGACATCACCAAGATGGCAAAGTAGGAGGCCATAGGCTCCATCTCCCCCAAAAGATCATAGATCTTTTCGATCTTTGTTCATAGATTCATGAACAAAAATCGCTCTAGAAGAGCTCAAGAGTCTACTCAATAAACCGGCAACACAGTAGAACAAAAAACCTGAGAATAACTGCACACAAAGGGAAAGATGACCAGTTTCTTTTGCCTGGCACAGTGCTGGCATAGCTAGAAAGCACACACTCTGAGAAATGGAGATGGGGGTGAGGGACCATCTTCCCCAGCCTTTCAAAGGACCACACAAAGGACCTGCTTTGATTTCACCCCACCCAGAATGGCAAAGCTGAGACAGATAGAGATGACTAGGAACAAGGAAGAAAAGCAGGGGCTATCAGTATCAGCCACAACCTGCTGTGCAGAGGGCCCCAGTAATTCTCCCCACTGAAGAAAGCAATGGCCAGCATAGCTATCATAAACTCCCTGTAGATTTCACTAGTTATTGTCCTACATGTAACAGAGTTCACAGATGACAAGTACCTGAGTCCTTCCCTGTTTACTACCCCACGATCTCTGCCACAGTTCACGATCCACACCAGCAGCCAGCCCAAGCCTCAGCATCACTGACCATTAGGGAAATGCAAATCAACACTACAATGAAATATCACCTCTCACCTGTCGGAATGGCTAAAATCTACAACACCAGAAACCACAGGTGTTGGTGAGAATGTGGAGAAAGTTACTATCATGAACTCTTCTCTCCTGCCATCTCTCTCCATCATCTAATTCTTCCTCCATATCTACTTTTGACTTTCTTGAAAGTCAACCCATTCTGATTTGCTGCCAAAATTAGTTTTAAAAAATGTAATTTTGATCCTGCCATTTTATGCTTAAGGTCCTTTAATGACTCGTATATGACATCAGAATAAGGTCTAAACTTAACATGTACCACAAGCCACCACATGATATGACCTGAATAATACTGTCTCTATGTTCTCATCACTCTATCTACACTCCAGCCATACTAGCCTTCTCTTGCCTCCTAAAATGGAATGTGAATTTTCTAAAAATCAAGACCTCACACAACCTATTTCCTCTCCCTGAAATATTTTCTTCTCCATCTCCTACCTCCCATCCCCATTACTACTGAAGTGACTAAAGTTGTAGATCTTTATGTTCTAAGCTTGAGCATCATTTCATTAATGACACTTTGCCTCTCATATCCCCAACTAGGCTAGGTCTGTATTTTAATTGCTTTATAACCTCTTTACTCCACAGCATTCACCTTACCTTCAAATTACTTATTCGAAGTATTCCTTCGCTTTTAGATTGTGAGCTCCAACAGAGCAGGGACTGGGTCTACCTGATTCACTATCACATCCTCGACACTTAGCACAGTGAACTGATATATTTAACATAATAAGTAGATGTTAAAATGAAAATAAAAAGCTCTTTTGTCTCTCACCAAGAAAAAACAAACACTCAAGAAAGGGTTTCATAGGGGCGCCTGGGTGGCTCAGTGGGTTAAAGCCTCTGCCTTTGCTCAGGTCAGGATCTCAGGGTCCTGGGATTGAGCCCCACATCGGGCTCTCTGCTCTCTGCTCGGCGGGGAGCCTGCTTCCCCGCACCCTCCCCCCACCCCGCCGTCTCTCTGCCTGCCTCTCTGTCTACTGGTGATCTCTATCTCTGTCAAATAAATAAATAAAATCTTAAAAAAAAAAAAAAAGAAAGGGTTTCATAAAGTAGAACTTGAAGACACCTGAGAAGTTCTGCAGAGACTGATGATACAGAAATTCTAATAAGTGAACACTGACCTTGTCAATTTGGGCCACAGTATTCACAGGTGAATTCTGCTTGGGACTACTGCACACCAAAACATCTGGAAAACTGTCACCCATCCATATGTATTGCTTACATGACCCTAGACATCTTTATATGAAAATACAGGTTATAGCACAAATTATTTTTTTACTTGCCTCTGGGAGGTACTTGGCAAAGCAACAAAACCATTTATAGACAGAGACTCATAGACCCACCAATTAGAGACAGTAATTCAAGAACTAAATCACCAAAGAAGGAAAGACACCATGTGTAATTTACACAATCACCTCAGGCTGCTGGCCTGATTTACAGCTAGCTCTATTCTAAGAGTGCATTGACTCATAGTCCCTTCCAACTCAGCATCAAGATTTCAAAACATTCACCCTGCAGACAGTGATTCAGAGCCCCGGCGCTGTGCTATGCTGCTGTATCCTGCCTCTTATCCAAAGAGCTACTCTCAGTAGTAGTCCCTGGGGCTGCAGGCAGACAGATGAAGCTGTATACTAAAGAGTAATGGCAGATTTGTAGTTTGTCTCCAGGCTGCAGAAGCTATAAACAGGAATGTGCAATGTACATTGTTCAGGCAACCTACCTTTATCTAAAAATGGGAAACCTACAGACCAGACACAAAAATAGAGAAAGGTTATGTTCATATATACCAATTTCAGCTTCCAGACCACATGGAGGATATAACTGACATCAGTGTTGTAACATGGATACCACCCTGGGTCCCCAAATGCTTCTGGAGACTGTGTCATTTATAGATTGCTAAACAGGCCCTCAGAAAGCAGGAGGAAATTGCTCCTGGAGTAAAGATGATAATGAGTTCTAAGACTACCTACTTGTTTCTGACTGATTGTTAATGCTGCTGGAATGCCACTTGTAACAATGAGATCCCTCCTGCAAACAGCTGGCAAGCATACACCCGCTCCCCAAGAGCAAGAGGGTTTCTTTCTCAAACTAATCCCGGCTAAAAACTGAGAAGGATGGATTGACAGCAAGCAAGGAATGGGGAAAAGCAATACAGACCACTGAAAATATAGAATGCTCTTAAGGAGTCACCAATGTGGACACAGAATAAAGAAAGTGAAAGGTTGATTAAGGGATTCAGGCACAAAAATATATCCAAGCCCTTGTGTCAGTGAGAGAGCAGAAGCGTGAAGGGTAAAGGAGAAGAAAGAATGGAATTAAAACAGAGGGAAGAAGAATAACAGTATATATGGGTGAATGAGACAGGTTTGAAAAACTAATCGGGAATAAATTTAACCAAAGAAACACAATCAGAAGAACAAGTTCAGCCATGTCAGACTTCTTAGTGTTTGCTAAATATTCAATTTACTATTCCTATCAATCTACTTCCAATATATCTCTCAAAACCATCTTCCTTCTCCCTCCTACTCTCCCTTCTTCCCTCTCCCTCTCTCCATATACCACCCTATTAAAGTGGCAGTGGCCTCCTTACATTCACTGCAACTACTTTTAAACTGCATTAATTCATTCTTCAACAGGAACTAGAAGGAGCTATTAAAATGCCGATCAAATTATTTTACCCCTTTGCTTAAAACTATTCAAAGCCTCCCTACTGTAGTTGGGGAAAAAAAAACTATAAACTCTTGAATTTGGCCTATAAGGTCCTTTAATAATTAGCAAAATCCTACCTCTCCTCCCTGAACTCCTACTACCTGGCTGCTCCCTGTCAGTGCCCTATTAGCCTCCTCTCACTGTCTCGAATGCATTAGCACCATGCCTTCCCATCTTCCAGATGACCTAAGAAAAACCTCCGTTGGGCAATTTATCCTTCTCGGACTGATGCAAACCATTGTCTTCTATCCAAATGTCAGTTGCTATCTCATCCATTTCCTCAATTTCTGTTTCAAGTTCCAACATCAACCTAGTGACCATAACTTTTTTTTTTTTACTACTATTGTGCCTTCCTCCTGTCACAAGACCCTCCTGCTTAGGTAGTCATTGCTGCCCACTTGACCTACAAAATTTCCTCTGCTATCAGTCTGTAGCCCTAGTTGTAGGCAAGTTGAATGTTCTTTTTTTTTTTAAAAGATTTTATTTATTTATTTATTTATTTGACAGAGGGAGAGAGATCACAAGTAGGCAGAGAGGCAGGCAGAGAGAGAAGGGGAAGCAGGCTCCCTGCTGAGCAGAGAGCCCGATGTGGGGCTTGATCCCAGGACCCTGAGATCATGACCCGAGTGGAAGGCAGAGGCTTTAACCGACTGAGCCACCCAGGCGCCCCAAGTTGAATGTTCTTGCCTTTATTGTCAATAACACCTGCTGTTTGACCCAGCCTGTGTAGACACATGCCTCCATTTCTTTAAAATCTAGAGTGATACTTAGATGTATAAATGTTAGAATCCATGATTACAGATTAAGCATGGAAAACTAATCAAGGAGAACTCTGTATAACTAAGGACTTGAGTGATAAGTAATCATTATTTGAAAGGAAAATTATCCATCTAGAAATCCCACGGTATCATTATGTCAAGCTAGCACTGTAGGTTCATATAGGAAAAACCTCCTTCTCAGCTCCAAACATAAAATACTTCATAGTAATGACAACTAAATCATAAAACATACTTTAAAAATAAAAACACAACCACAATTGCTCAAAAAAAAATAGAAAAAAAGAGAAATATATCCATGGAGCAGAAACAAACAAACAATCAAAAAATAAATCTAGCAATAGAGACACCTAAAGTCACTCACCTATTAGGAAATACCCAGAGGCAGTCAGGAGTTCAAATTATGTGGGAATTGTGGCACGGTAGCAAAGTTAGATTACTGAAGAAAATCAGAATGGGAAACAAGGATTTCCTGCCTGTGCATTATGGCTTAAAAAATTCTATGATGTGTATGCATAGCTGAGATTGCAATCCGGTAGCTCAGGTGCATCGTACCATTCACTAGCTCAAAAACTGGACCTTTTGTATCCTCAAGGAACAAAAGTCCCAAACTGACAATATAAGAACTTGCTCTGAATTGGGGAGCTGATCAAATAAAATAATCCACCCAGACCTAAAAGGGAAGAGTATAGCAGACAGAATAACTGAATTTTCTCATTTACGAGAAGCTTGCAGCAAGTTAAAATTCCAGGCCTACAGAAAAAACCTTGAAAAAATAATAAATTCAAGAAGTGTGAGGTTAAAGTCCTAGGGAAATACAATAACTTGAAAAAGACTTTAAAACAAACATTTGATATTCTCAAAACACTATAGGAATAAGCTTATGAAGAGCAAGAACAAGGGATTATATAATAAAAAAGACATGCAAATCAGAAAATGTGTATATTAAAAAAATCCTATAAATCAAGACTATAGACTCTGAACTAAAAGCTCAAAAAAAAAAAAAAAAAAACAGCATAAACCCCGAACTGGATATGGCTAAAGAAATAATAGTCAATTTTAAGATGTTTCTAAAAACTGGACTCATAATGAATCACTGAGAGAGAAAGACAAAGAAATTGATAAAATGAAAAAGACGTTAAGAGACCTGGAGAACAGACTTCAAAAGTCCAACAAAGCCTAATAGTGGTTCCAGAGGTAGAAAATAACGTGTGTGTGTGTGTGTGTGTGTGTGTGTGTGTATGAAATTTTGTATTAATTTAAACTATCATAATAGTTGTGGCAAAAGAAAAATACTTGTACACATACTAAACAGAGTTTACCACCTGCAGGCTTTCAAAAGAGAAAGTAATTACGAGAAATAGATAAGAAATTATGAACTACAAGATTTTTTAAAACTTCAGAGTCCTTCCCAGTTAAAGATAGTCAATTGAACATAAGCATTTGTATCTGCTTTGTACTGAAACCTCACTGAAGTGGCAGTAAAAGAATTTAATTAAAACCAACAAAGAGAAAGGGAGGTATAATAAAAAAAATTTTACAAGACTTCTTCAACCCTATTTATCACTCAGAATATAAGGGATTAAATCTGTATCCTTCAAGGGAGATACTTAGAATATTAATTTCTGTTGAAACTTCTAATCCAAAAACAAGGACCTACAAACATTGACATCACAGCTGTCAACAAAACAACCTCAGCATATAATATACCGATCTATTCACTCAGCATTTCCAATCAGCTTTTAATGTTCCGCTCTTCAAAAGGAACAACCAACCAAGAAACAGAACACCCACGAAGGTGGGTAGATGCTGGAAAAGCCAAGGAAATGAATATTCCTCCAGAGTCTCGAGAAAGGAACACAGCTTTGCCAACACCTTGATTTTAGCCCTGGAAAACCTCCAGAACTATAAGAAGATAAATTTGTTCTAAAGCCACTAGATTTGTGGTAATTTGTTACAGTGACAACAGAAAATGATTACAATATATTATCTGGTTCAGCTATGAATGGCATTAACATAGTCCCAACACAAAATTAAATCAATATCATACTCCAATTAAACAGAATATAAAGATTGTCCAAATCAAAGGTTTTAAAAGTACCAAAATCTTTATCTTCCAGAGTGGGAAATTAATAAATAGTGCCTAAACATTTAAAATTAAGAAGGATCCATATAAACATGTCATTTAGGGATAGGTTATAAATACCTAAAAATTATCTGAAAGGGTTGAATTTGGTTGTTTCTGGGAAGAGGGCAGAGAACTACTGTTCTTTTTTTCTTTTCTTGTTTGAAAAAAGTGTTGGGACTAGGCATGTGGCCTTATTGTTTTCGGTGGGGTTTTTTGAGTATAGTTGACACAAAATGTTACATTAGTTTCAGGTGTACAACTTAGTGATTTGACCAATTTATACATTGTGCTATGTTCACCAAAAGTGTAGCTACCATCTGCCACACAGTATCATTATTACATTACCATTGACTATATTCCTTATGCTGTGCCTTTTATTCCTGTGATTTATTCATTCCATAACTAGAAACCTGTTTCTCTCCCCACTTTTCTCATTTACACAACCCCCAACCCCCTTACCCTCTGGCAACCATTAGTTTCTAGTTTCTTCTGTGTATTGAGACTTTTGATTCTGCTTTTTTTCTTGTTATTTTCTAAGTTCCATTTATGAGTAGACCCACATGGCATTTGTCTTTCTCAGTCTGACTTATTTCACTTAGCAAAATACACTCTAGCTCTGTCCATGTTGTCTCACATGGCACAATCCCATCCTTTTTTATGGCTTCATGCTATCTCATTGTGTGTCTGCGTCTGTGTGTGTATACATACACACATTTCCTTATTGGTTCATCTACTGATGGATACATGGGTTGTATCCATCTTTGTTATTATGAATAATGTTACGATAAACATAGGGGTGTATTTATTTTTTCAAATTAGTGTTTCCTTTTCTTTGGGTCAATATCCAGTAGTAAAAGTATTGGATCATATAGTATTTCTACTTTTAATTTTTTGAGGAACCTCTATCCTGTTTTGCACAGTGGCTGTACCAATTCACATCCCCACCAACGGTGCCCAAGTAGTCTTTTTGCTCCACGTCCTCACCAACACTTGTTATTTCTTGTCTTTGATTTTAACCATTCTGAGAGATATAAGGAGATATTTCATTGTGGTTTTCATTTGCATTTCCCTGATGATGAGGGATGTTGAGCACCCTTTCGTGTGTCTCCTGACTATCTGTATGTCTTCTTTGGAAAAATGTCTATTCACATCCTCTGCCCATTTTTAAAATCAGATTGTTTGGTTTTGTGGTGTTGAGTTGCATAAGATCTTTGCATACTTCGGTTATTAACCCCTTATCAGATATATCATTTGCAAATATCTTCTCCAATTCAGTAGGTTGTCTTTTTGTTTTGCTGATGGTTTTCTTCACTGTGAAAAAGCCTTTTATTTTGGTGTACTTTCAATAGCTTATTTTTGCTTTTGTTTCCCTTGCCTAAGGAGATGAACCTAGAAAAATGTTGCTAAGGCTGATGTCAGAGAAATTACTGCTGTGTTGTCTTCTGGGATTTTCATGATTTCAGGACTCACATTTAGGTCTTTAACCCATTTGAGCTTATTTTTTGTATATGATGTTAGAAAGTGGTCCCATTTTATTCTTTTGCATGTAGCTGTCCATTGATTGAAAAGACTGTCTTTTCCCTATTGCATATTTCTGCTTCCTTTGTCATGGATTAATTGACCATATAATTGTGGGTTTGTTTCTGGGCTCTCTATTCTGTTCTATTGATCTACCTATTTTTGTGTCCTAATGTTGTTCTTTTTAACAAACCTTGGGGAAATATTTGACTTTAAACTCAATCCCCATATAATTTTGAAAAAGGTCAAAACAAATTTTAAAAATCATAACAGAGGGCGCCTGGGTGGCTCAGTTGGTTGAGCGACTGCCTTCGGCTCAGGTCATGATCCCGGAGTCCTGGGATCGAGTCCCATATCGGACTCCCAGCTCTGCGGGAAGTCTGCTTCTCCCTCTGACCTTCTCCCCTCTCATTCTCATTCTCAGTCTCTCTCTCTCTAATAAATAAATACAAAAAAAATCATAACAGAATATTATGAATAGATTTAGGCCATTACATTAAAAAAAATAAATGTACGAATTCCTATGAAAATAATAGAAGAAATAAACGGGGAGAAATAAAAAATTGAACCACGAGGTTAACATTAAATCCTCCTCCATATACCTTGTAGTAAAGAGGGAATGGGATCACACAAGAATCAAGTCTGTGTTATTAAACTATCATGAAAGTTAATCTTGCCTTCTGCAAACTGTTCCAGAAACTGAAAAGATGAAGAGCCATATAATCCATTTTGTGAGCTTAGTATAATGTTGATTTTAAAATTGAAGAGAAATAATAAAATCAACTTATGAACACAGATAAATTTTTAAAGGGAAAACAAATAAATACAATCACATATAGTACATAATCAAGTAGATTTATCCAAGAAATGAAGGGACAGTTCAATATTAAATAATCTATCAATGCAATTCACAATTCGGAAAAAAAGAGAAGGGTCCAGAAGGGGTTGAATTACCTACAGTAATTTAAAAATATGTATATTAACATTATATTAAAAGAAGTATATGAAAAGCTCCATAAATGGGGGCACCTGGGTGGCTCAGTCATTAAGCATCTGCCTCTGACTCAGGTCATGATCCCAGGGTCCTGGAATCTAGCCCTGCATTGGGCTGCCTGCTCAGTTGGAAGCCTGCTTCTCCCTTTCCCACTCCCCCTGCTTGTGTTCCCTCTCTTGCTGTGTCTCTCTCTGTCAAATAAATAGATAAAATCTTTTTTTAAAAAAAAGTTCCATAAATGAAGAAAAAAGCATACAATGAAAGTCTCCTCTTATTCATGATAAAAATCTTAGCACACTAAAGATACAAGGAAACTTCCTTTATTTGATGAACAGTATCTACCAAAATCTACACCAAATGCTGCACTTAATGAAGACATTTTTGAAACAATCTCACTCAAATCAGGAACAAAACTAGAACTGCTGAATCCCTATCACTAAGCAATATTCTTTTCTATTTCCTAGCCTAAATAATTAGAAAAGAATAATACATCAATATAAGAATATCAAAAGGAATAAAACATTGTTAATATATGCAGGAGATATGAAAAGCCACAAAAATTAAAAATAATAAATAACATAAGCATGAATAAGAATCCTCAAAATTGCTATATAGAAGACCAACTTACAGACATCAATTAAAAATGTAATAGAGGGGCACCTGGGTGGCTCAGTGGGTTAAAGCCTCTGCCTTTAGCTCAGGTCATGATCTCAGGGTCCTGGGATCGAGCCTCGCATCGGGCTCTCTGCTCAGCGAGGAGGAGCCTGCTTCCCCCCCCCCCACCTGCCTCTCTGCCTACTTGTGATCTCTCTCTCTCTCTCTGTCAAATAAATAAATAAAATCTTTTAAAAAAAATGTAATAGATAAAGGATCCTAATTGAAATGGACATGAAAATAAAAGGCATTTATCAAAATTTATCAAATGCAGTTAAATAAGTACATATCAAAGTATTTACAGCATTAAATGCTTCTATTAGACAAGAAAAAAGCTCAAATCAATGACCTAAGATTCTACCTAAGAAATCTAAGATTTAAAAAATATCTAAGAACTAATCAAGATCTAATAAATCTGAAAATGTAGAAATGAACCCATGCTTACATGATCAATTAAACTTTGACAAAGGAGGCAAGAATACACAGTGGGAAGAAGATAGTCTCTTTAGTAAATGGTGCAGGCAAAAGTGGACAGCTACATGCAAAAGAATAAAACAGGATCACTTTATTATACCATACACAAAAATAAAGTCAAATTAAAGACCTAAATGCGAAACCTGAAACCATAAAATTCATAGAAAAATATATAGGCAGTAATTACTTTGACATCAACCTTAGCAACATTTTTCTAGATTTGTCTCCTCAGGCAAGGGAAACAAAAGCAAAAATAAGCTATTGGGACTATACCAAAATAAAAAACCATCAGCAAAACAAAAATACAAACTACTGAATGGGAAAAAATATTTGCAAATAATACATCTGATAAGGAGTTAATAGCCAAATTATATAAAGAACTTATGCAACTCAACACCAAAAAAAAAAAACCTAATTTTAAAAATGGCAGAGAACCTGAATAGATATTTTTCCAAAGAAGACCTCTAGATGGCCAAGAGACACATGAAAAGGTGCTCAACATCTCTCATCATCAGGAAAATGCAAATCAAAAGCACAGTGAAATATCTCCTTACACTTCTCAGAATGGCTAAAATAAAAAAGACAAGAAATGACAAGTGCTGGAGAAGATGCAGAGAGGAACCCTTGTGCACTGTTGGTGGGAATGTAAACTGATACAGCCACTGTGGAAAATAATATGGAGTGTCCTCAAAAAATTAAAAATGGAAATATCACATGATCCAATACTCTCATTACTGTGGACTTATCCTTAAAAAACAAACACACTCATTTGAAGAGATAAATGCATAACATGTTTATTGCAGAATTATTTATAATAGCCAAGATATGGATGCAACCCGTGTCCATCAATAGATGAATGAATAAAAAAGATGTGATATATATGCATACAACGGACTATTACTCAGCCATTGAAGAGAATGAGACTGTGCCATGTGTGACAACATAGATAGATCTACAGGGTAATATGCTAAGTGAAGTAAGTCAGACTGAGAAAGACAAATACCATATGGTTTTATTTATACGTAGAATCTAAAAAACAAAACCAATGAACAAAGAAACAGACAACAGCAACAAACAGACTCTTAAATACAGAGAACAAACTGATGTGATGGTTGCCAGAGGGGAGGTAAATTGGAACAGGGTTGGGGGGTGGGTAGGTGAAATAGATAAAGGGGATTAAAAAAAAAGAAACTTGAAAATGAAAGAAAATTAAAAAGAGAAAATTAAATCCAAAGGAAGCAGAATAAAGGAAACAATAAAGATAGAAGAATTCAATGAAAGAGAAAATAAGAAAACAATTTTAAAAATCACTGAAACAAAAGCTGGTATCTCGAAAAGATCAGTAAAATTGGTAAACTTCTACACAAACTGATATAGAGAAAAAGAAGGAATATAAAAAGTATCATTATCAGGGGCTCCTGAGTGGCTCAGTGGGTTAAAGCCTCTGCCTTCGGCTCAGGTCATGATCTCAGGGTCCTGGGATGGAGCCCCACCTGGGGCTCTCTGCTCAGCAGGGAGCCTGCTTCCCCCTCTCTCCCTCTGCCTACCTCTCTGCCTACTTGTGATCTCTCTCTGTCAAATAAATAAATAAAATCTTTAAAAAAATTATCATTATCAGTTATGAAGACAAGTATGTCACTATAGATACTACAAACACTACAAGGATAACAAGGAAACATTAATGAACAAATTTATGGAGATAATGTAGATGAGATGAACAAATTTTTTGAAGGACATAAATTGCCAACTCTCAAGAAGAAATAGATAATCTGAATAAACCTTTATGTGTTGAGAAGGGCACATACTGCATGGATCACTGGGTGTGGTACATAAACAATGAATCTTGTAACACTGAAAAAAATAAAGTATTTGGGGGAAAAAAGCTGGAAGGAAGCTAAAATGATAAAATTTAAAAAAATAAAAAACCTTTATTAAATTCATTAAATTAAATTCATAGTTTAAAACCTTGATCATAAAGAAAATTCCAAACAAAAAAAACTCCAAAAAGCCCAGCTGGCTTCAGTAGTGATTTCTACCAAGTGCTTAAGTCCAATTCTACTCCAGAAAATAGAAGAGAAAGAAACACTACCCAACTCACTTTATGAGACCAGGATAACTTCCATAACTAAATAAATTTAAGAAAAGAAAATTAAGTCAATATTCCTAATAAACATACTAACAAAAAACTTTAACAAAATATTAGCAACTGGAATCCAGAAATATATAACAAGGACAATACACCATAACCAAGTAGAGTTTTATCTTGAGACCGCAAAGGTGGTTACACACCGGAAAAATAACCACTGTGATTCAACACATCAACAGACTTTTTAAAAAGATCATTTCAATAGATAAAGAAAAACATTTGAAAAACTCCGACACACACTCATGATAAAATCCCTCAACAAACCTTGGATAGGAGGCAACTCCCTTAAACTTATAAATGACATGTAAAAAAAAAAATCTAATGCTGATTTCATATTGAGTGGTGAAAGAATACTTTCCCCAATAAAATCAGGAGCAAGGGAAGGAGATCTACTCTAACCACTTCTATTCAACATTGTATTACAGGCCCTATTCAGTTCAAATACAGCAAAAACAAAACAAGGAGAAGTATACAAATTAGAAAAGAGGAAATAAAAATGTAATTTTAGACAACATTATCATCTACATAGAAGAGCCAAACAATCTAAAAGAAAAGCTACCAGAATTAGTGAGTTTTGTAAGGTCATAGGATACAAAGTCAATATAAAAATTAATTATATTTCTGTATATAACAATAAACATTCAAAAGAACTTTTTAAATGCTATTTATAATGGCATCAAAAATGTAATACTTAGAATAAATATAACAAAATATATGCAAGACCTACACACTGAAAGCTATAAAAACATTGAGAGAATTTAAAGAAGAAATAAATAATGCAAAACTATACCATGTTCGTATATCAGGAGACAAGATTGTTAGGATGCAATTTACCCCCAAATTAATATATACATTTATTTCAGCCCCATTAAAACTTTCAGCTGGAAAAACTGATTGGTTGGTTATAAAATTTATATGGAAAGGCAAAGGACTTAGAACAGCCAAAATATTTTTTAATGAAGAACAAAGCTCAAGGATCCATAATACCTTATTTCAAGATTTACTGTAATTCTATAGCAAAGGGATGCCTAGGTGGCTCAGTCAGTTGAGCATCTGCCTTCCTCTCAGGTCATGATCCCAGGGTCCTGGGATCAAGTCCTGAATTGATCTCCTTATTCAGTGGGGAGCCTGCTTCTCCCTCTGCCCGTCATTCCCCCGCTTGTGCATTCACTCTAAATAAACAAATAAATAAATAAATAAAATATTTTAAAAATAATAATAATTCTAAAGCAGAGTTTCACAACCTTAGCGCTATTAACATTTTGGTTGATCTGGATAATACTTTGGTGCTGGTGTCTGCCTGGCTTCCACCCACTAGATGCCAGTAGCATTCCCCTCTAGTAGTCACAATCAAAAATGTCTCCAGACATTGCCAAGTGTTCCCTGCCCCCAGGGAGGGGGATTGCCCCAGTTGAGAATCACTGAACTATAGTAATGGATACAATGTGGTACTGTTGCAAGGTTATACACATAAATTACACAGACAGAAGAGAGTCCAGAAGTAGACTCACATATATATGGTCAAGTGATTTTGGACAAGGTGCCAAGGTAATTCAGTGAGCAAGGGGTAGTCTTGTCAACAAATAATGCTGGAAAAATTGGGCACCCATATGAAAAAATATATATACGCCTGGAACTACCTTGCCCTAGAGAAAAAGTCATCTAGACATGCATCAAAGTTGTAAATCAAAGAACTGAATCTATAAAATTCTAGAAGAAAACAAATGACATCATTTTGAACTTAGTTAAGGCAAAGACTTTCCACAATACAAAAGGCAAAAGTCATAATACAAACTCCACAGAGAAAATGAAAAGGCAAATCACAGAATGGGAGAAAATATTTCTCAAAACACCTATCTTTTAAAGGATTGTAATATGCATTTATCTTACAACTTAATAACAGATATACAAATATCCCAATTTTAAAATGAGAAAACAATTTAAACAGGCATTTCTCTAAGGAAGATGTACAGATGGCCAGTAAGCACATTAAAAGATGTTCAATATCATTAGTCATGGGGATATGTAAATTCAACTCCAATGAGCTACCACTACACACTCACTAGAACGACTAAAATAAAGACAGACAAGGCAAGATACAGTTAATACGCAAAAGTCAATTACTTCCCTATATTCCAGCAAGAAACAACTGAAATTTGGAAATTAAAAACACAACACTCCTGTGAGCTTGTGAAGATGGCAGAGTAGGACCCTGAGCTCACCCTGTCGCACACTGACAAGTAGATATCACCCACATCCAAGTCAGTAAACTGCAGAGTGATCCCAAGCCTGGCAGATCAAACTCCACAACTAAACACAGAGAAGAAGCTGAATCAGAGAGACTGGGACAGTCAGAAAGGCAGAGGGAGGCTGCCCACAGGAGGGAGGGAGCTGGGCACGGAAAGAGCAGAGCAATGGGCCTCACGCCCATTGGGAGCTCACGCACAGAAGACTAATCCATATAGCCTTGGGCTTTAAAACTCAGAGGGTCTGGATTCATTAGTCTGTATAACCAGTGGGACTTGTGAAGCCCAGAGCTTTAAAACCCAGCTGACAGCGCTGGGCAAGCCCAAGAGGCCAGTGAGCTGTGGCCCTTAAAGACACAGCAGCCTGCAGCGATGAGCCGATGAGCAGCAATGGCAGTTCAGACAATGTCTGGGGCAAACAGGACACTGATCTGTTTATACTGATTGCGGAGCATGTTAGGGGGCTTCTTCAAAAACAAGCGACTTGGCAGGCACCATTTTCTTCCCCCAACCCCCAGCATAAGCACAGAGACACTTCCCCAGGAGTGGGGCTGTATAGACACTTGCTACCTAATCTGCTAGCAGTGCACCACACCAATGAAGGAGTTCTCCTGACGACTCGCCCACTCCCAGCCTGCTAGGCTCAGCCCTGAGCTCAGGGCAAATTCTGTAAAAGCCATGCAGGCACCAGGCCCAACCACTGGGCGCACAGCTGTCATCAGGCGCTGCACACGCCCGCTGCGCTGCGTCCAGCCATGCATCCCCAGTCACTGAGGGTGCTGCTCCCAGCCCAAGCCCCCAGCTGCCTTTGCACACCCCCAGGGCCATGGAGCACATGCCCAACACTCCTTTGCACACAGGGCTCAGCTGATGACCCACAGCTGACTCTGTGTGCCACACTGCATGCCCTCAGCCACTGTAGCAGGCCACACCTAGCCTCACACACCTGGCCAACATGGCACACAGCCCCTGCTGCCACTTTGCTTCAGGTGACCCAGCATAGGACTAGTGGCCCAGCACAAATTTTGCTAATGCTGCTGCCCTGCTTCCAAGTTCCCTAGTGGGCACATCCCTTCAGAACTGGCCTGCTTGGGTCCCACTAACACCACAGAGAGTAAGCACAGCCCACCACAGGCAGAGAGAGTCCAGATAACTGTATTGAAAAGTAGAGTGACAGACGCAATAGCAGCGTGTAAACAATACACATTGTTTACTCTCTTGAAGTACCAGGTTCTGGTGAACAGGGGACACTGCACTACAAGGCACTCCAGGATCTCTTCTGAAAATCGCTACTTTCAAGAGCAGAAGACAAAGCTGACTTTCTTAACACAGAGAAACAGACACAGAGAGGCAGATAAAACGAGGAGACAGAGAAAATTATACCATATGAAAGCACAGGACAATGCCACAGCCAGAGATCTAAGCAAAGAAGACAGAAGTAACATGCATGATAGAGAATTTAAAGTAATGATCACAAGAACTTGAGAAAAGAGTAGAAGACCTGAGGGAGGCACTTAACACAGAGATGAGGAATAACATAGAGAATAACGACACAAAAAATGAAATGAGAAGTATGCTTGATAGAAGGAACAGTAGGATGCAAGAAGCAGAGGAATGGAAAGTAATCAAGCTGAACAAAAGACAGAAAAAATATGCAAAACAAGAATAGACTTAGGGAACTCAGTGTCTCCATCAAATGTGATAATATTCATTTTATAGGATCCCAGAAAAAGAGGAAAGGGGAAGAAAATTTATTTGAAGAAATAGTAGTTGAAAACTTCTCTAATCTGGGGAAGGAAACAGATATCCTATTCCAGGAAGCACAGAGAAACCCCAACAGAATCAACAAAAGCAGACCCACACCAAGACATATTGTAATTAAATTTGCAGATATTGTGATAAAGAAAGAAGTTTAAAAGCAGCAAGACAAAAGAAGACATTAACTTATAAGGGAAAACCCATAAGAGTAGCAGGAGATTTTTCAAAATAAATTTTGCAAGACAAAAGGGAGGGGCATGGTATACTCAAAGTGCTAAATGAGAAAAAGCTGCAGCCAAGAATATTCCACCCAGCAAGGCTATCATTCAGAATAGGAGGAGACATAAAGAGTTTCCTAGATAAAAACCAAAGCACTTCATTACCACTAAACCAGTTCTGTAGGAAATTATAAAGATTGGAGCAGAAATAAATTATTAGAAACCAAAAGAAAGGGAGGGAGAGAGGGAGGGAAGGAAAGAAGGAAGGAAGGAAGGAAGGAAGGAAGGAAGGAAGGAAGGACCACAGAACAGATCAAAGAAACAAGGAGCTGGTTCTTTGAAAAACTCAACAAAATTGACAAACTCCTAGGCAGACTTATCAAGAAAAAAAGAGAAAGGACTCAAATAAACAAAATCACAAATGACAGAGGAGAAATAATAAACACCACCACATAAATAAACAATCTTAAGAAAATATAATGAAAAGCTATATGCCAACAAATTGGACAACCTAGAAGAAATGATTGAATTCCTAGAAACATAAACTACCAAAACTTAAAAAAGAGGAAATAGAAAATTTGAACGGACAGGTAATCAGCAAAAAAATTAAATCAGTAATCCAACAACTCCCAACAAACAGAAGTCTAGGACCAGATGGCTTCTCAGGCAGACTCTACCAAACAGAAAGAAGATTTAATACCTGTACTTCTTAAAATATTGCCAAATACAGAAAAGGAAAGAAAACTTCCAAATTCATTCCATGAAGCCAGCATTTTCCTGACACCAAACCCAGATAAAGACATCACTAAAAAAGAGAACTACAGGCCGACATCCCTGATCAACAAACAGACAAAAATCCTCAACAAAATACTAGCAAACTGAATTCAAAAATACATTAAAAAAATTATTCACCATGATCGAGGGGGATTATTCCTAGGTTGCAAGGGTGATTCAATACTCACGAAACAATCAATGTGATACATCACATTAATACGAGAAAGGATAAGAACCACATGATCATTTCAATAGATGCATAAAGAGCATTTGACAAAGTACAACATCCATTCATGGTAAAAAACTTTCAACATAATAGATTTAGAGGGAACATAGCCCAACATAATAAAGGCCATCTATAAAAAACCCACTGCTAACATCATCTTTAATGGGGAAAACTGAAAGCTTTTCCCAGAAGGTCAGGAACAAGACAAAGATGTCCACTCTCACCACTTTTATTCACATAGTACTGGAATTCCCAGCCACAGCAGATAACAAAAAGAAATAAAAGGAATCCAGATTGGTAAGGAAGAAATAGAACATTCACTATTTGCAGGTGACATGGTAGTCTATATAGAAAACCCTAAAGACTCCACCAAAAAAACTGCTAGAGCTGGTAAATGATTCAGTAAAATTGCAGGATATAAAACCTATCTAGAGAAATCTGTTGTATTTCTATACACCAATAGTGAAACAGCAGAAAGAGAAATTAAGAAAACAATCCCATTTATAATTCCACTCAAAATAGCAAGATACCTAAGAATAAACTTAACCAAAGAGGTGAAAGACATATACTCTGAAAACTATAAAACACTAATGAAAGAAATTGAAGATGACACAAAAGTGTGGAAAGACATGCAATGCTTATGTATTAGAAAAACAAATATTGTTAAAATGTCTATATTACCCAAAGCAATATACAGATTGAATGCAATCCCTATCAAAATACCAACAGCATTTTTCACAGAACTAGAATAAATCCTAAAATCTGTATGGGAGCACAAAAGACTCTGAATAGCCACAGCAATGTTGAAAAAGAAAAGCAAAGACATGATGAATACTGGGTGTTATATGCAACTAATCATTGAACACTACATCAAAAACTAATGTTGGACTATATGTTGGCTAGTTGAACATAATAAAAAAAGAAAAGATGGAGGAATCACAAGTGCAAACTTCAACTTCTATTACAAAGCTATCATGATCAAAACAATATGGTACTGGCATAAAAATAGCCACATAGATCAATAGAACAGAATAGAAAACCCAGAAATGAATCCACAAATATATGGTCAATTAATCTTCAACAAAGCAGGAAAGAATATCCAATGGAAAAAAAATAGTCTCTTCAACAAATGGTGTTGGGAAAACTAGACAGCCACATGCAAAAGAATGAAACTGGACCGCTTTCTTACATCATACACAAAAATAAATTCAAAATGGATGAAAGACCTAAATGTGAGACCTGTAGTCATAAAAATCCTAGAAGAGAGGACAGGCAGTGACCTCTCTGACATCGGCCTTAGCAAATTCTTTCTAGATATGTGTCCTGAGGCAAGGGAAACCAAAGCAAAAGAAACAAAAAACTATTGGGACTATATCAAAATACAAAACTCCTGCATAGCAAAGGAAACAATCAACAAAACTAAAAGGCAACCTACAGAATGGGAGAAGATATTTGCAAATGACATATCTGACAAAGGGTGTCCAAAATTATATATAAAGAACTTATAAAACTCAGTACCAAAAAAAAATCCAATTAACAAATGGGCAGAAGACATGAACAGACATTTCTCCAAAGAAGATATCCAGATGGCCAACAAGACACATGAAAAGATAATCATTATCACTTACCATCAGGGAAATGCAAATCAAAACTACAATGAGCTAACACCTCACACCTGTCAGAATGGCTAAAATCACCAACACAAGAAACAGGTGTTGGTGAGGATAGGCGAAAGGGGAGCCCTCTTGCACTGTTGGAGGGAATGTAAACTGGAGCAGCCACTCTGGAAAACAGTGTGGCAGTTCCTCGAAAAGTTAAAAATAGAACTACCCTATGATTCAGCATTCACACTACTGGGTATAAACCCAAAGAACACAAAAACATTAATTCAAAGGGATACATGCATCTCTATGTTTATAGCAGCATTATTTACAATAGCCAAGATAGGGAAGCAGCCCAAATGTCCATGGGCTGATGAATAAAGAAATTGTTGTGTATATATACATATACAGTGGAATATTATTCAGCTATAAAAAATGAAATCCTGTCATTTATAATATGGATGGAACTGGAGGATATAATGCTAAGCAAAATAAGTCATGCGGAGAAAGACAAATACCATATAATTTCATTCGTATGTGTAATTTTAAAAACATAACACATGAGCAAAGGGAAGGAACAGAGAGACAAATCAAGAAACAGACTCAGTGGGGCGCCTGGGTGGCTCAGTGGGTTAAAGCCTCTGCCTTCGGCTCAGGTCATGATCTCAGGGTCCTAAGATCGAGCCCCGCATCAGGCTCTCCGCTCAGTGGGGAGCCTGCTTCTCCCCAGCCCCCCCCCGCCCCGCCCCCGCCTGCCTCTCTGCCTAGTTGTGATCTCTCTCTGTCAAATAAATAAATAAAATCTTCAAAAAAAAAGAAAGAGACTCAAATTATAGAGAAGAAACTGATGGTCACTGGAGGGGAGGTGGGGGGGGATAGATGAAATAGGTGAAGGGGATTAGAGAATACACTTACGATGAGCACCGAGTGATGTATGGAACTGGTGAATCACTATATTGTACACCTGAAATCAATATAATAGTGTATTTTAACTATCCTGGAATTAAATAAAAACTTAATTAAAAGAAAAAGAAGCAAGTGTGAGTGGCTCCAGGCTTTGTGTTCTGGAAGGATGTGAAGAGACATAGAGCTGAGCTAAACATGGGAAAATAAAGCTTATCTGTAATGTTTACTTCATTAAATATATCTGAAGCAGAAATGACAAAATACTAACACTTGTTCATTCTGAGCACTATATATGTACTTATTTGCTCATTGTATTAGACGTTTCTCTGAGTTTCTAAATATTTTAAAGTCTTCAAAATTAAAAAATAAGAAACAAGAAATGATAAATTTATAATAAATTTGAGCAAAATGAAGAAATAGAAATTAAAATTATAAATAGCAATTTCCCTGTATACCAGTCATAATAAATTAGCAGAAATAATGATAGAAAGATCCCCTTCACAAAATTAAAAGCATAACATAAATTTTACCATTATACACTCTATACAAATAGACATATAGAGGATCAAATTCCACACAGCTGGTAAGTAGAAGAGCTGAGGTAATAAAAATTATTTTAAAGCTACAAAAATATTTAAACTTTGTAACTAGGACAGAAAGAGGCTACAAAATATGGAAATTAGATAAATTCCAAAGAGAATCTACTATATATAACAATTTGTGCATATTAAATGTAGCATCAGAATAGTGGGAAAGGATTAATTATTCAATATCTGTTATTGTGAAAAATTGAAAGGGAAAACAATTTAGAAAATTACCTCATACCACACACCAAAATAAATTCTGGAAGAAGTAAACAAATATAAGCAATAAAAATGAAAAGAAATCCATTTAAGCACTTATCTAATTTGAGTGGGGAAAAACTTACACGTCAATTCATCAGAAAAAAATACAAATGGAAAGAGATATGTAATTACATAAATGTTCATTTGTGCATAAAAGTTCATTTAAAACACAAACATGGGAAATATCTTCCACATATACCACAGAAGAAAGGTCTAATGTCTATTAGATGTATACATTGTCCATACAAATGAATAAGAAACATAGAAATTCTCAATAGAAAAATTATACAGGTCATAATTATATGTTCATAGGAAGGGGGTAAAAGTGATCAAGAAACCCAAGACAATATTCATGCCCAGTATAATAAAAGAAACATTAAAACAGTAAGATAGCATTTACCTTCTCTTATACTGGCAGATTTTAAAAGAATGACAATATCCAGTTTGGGTATAGGTGTACGAGCGGAAATTGTCCATCTTATACACTGAGACAACTTCACACGTATACCAAAAGCCTTTAAATATTTAATCCTTAGGTCCAATAATGTCACTTGTAAAAATGCATCTTAAGAAAATCATTTATTCAACAAATACCTAGTAAAGATCTGCAGTGTATCATACATTGCTCTAGGTACTGGGAGATACAATAGTGAATATAAACTAAAGAAAAATCTCTGTGCTCAAAGGGCTTACATTTTAATACAAAGATCCACACAATAAATTAGAAAATATCTCAACTATTAGGTTATGATACAGATCAGGGAGAAAAAATAAAGCAAGAAAAGAGAAGAGTGAGTGTTGGAGAAGAAAGGTTTGCATTTTTATGGATAATTGTTATGCGAGATCGTATGAAGGTAATATTTGAATAAAAACCTAAAAGAGGTGAGGTTCAAAGAAGTAAAGATTCATGCGTAAAGGTATACATTGCAGGGCTATTCATGATAAATTAAAAATAATTTAAAGGACTAATACAGGATCTGTTAAATAATTAAAATAGGTACAAATTGTACAACTGAAAATTATGAAGCCATTAAAAATTGCCTGAAGACTGGTGAATGACACAGTGAAATGCTTACAATACCCATGGAGAAGCCAGATATGAAATAGTACATATAAAAGATATGATCCCAGTTATGTAAACATGGAAACACATCTGGGAGGAAGCCAAGCAAGTTGTCTTTGGACAAGGTATTGAGAAGTGATTTGTGTTTTCTCTCCATTTCTTAAAATTTTCTATTATGAGGCTGTTTCATTTTATGAATAGAAAAAAATAGATATTAGAGTCTTAAGGAAGGTTAAGAAATGTACAAAATTTTTTAAATGGTGGTGCTAATCAGCCATGCCTAGAATACTGGGTCCAGCTTTGGATATTACATATTAAGAGTAATACTGAAAACTTCAGCATCTCCTATAGAAGATACTCAAAATATATGCCATATGAGCTCAAGATTTGGGAACATATGAACTGGAGAAAAGATAAAAAGAACAAACTATCTTTAAACTTTTGAATGGCTAATTACAGGGCAAGGAAATAGACATTAGCATTCCTGTTGCTCCAAGGAGCAACTCATGGCTTGGATTCAAAAGACAGATTTCAGGGACACCTGAGTGGCTCAGCGGGTTAAAGCCTCTGCCTTCAGCTCGGGTCCTGATCTCAGGGTCCTGGGATCGAGCCCCACCTCGGGCTCTTTGCTCAGCAGGGAGCCTGCTTCCCCCCATTTCTGCCTGCCTCTCTGCCTACTTGTGATCTCTCTCCTCTCTGTCAAATAAATAAAATCTTAAAAAAAAAAAAAGTCAAAAGACAGATTTCAGGTCAGTCAGTATGAAGAACTCGTTAACAGTCACAGTTATCAGGTGGTATTAAGCAATCTTTTCTGGAACTATTCACACTAAAAATAAATGACCATATGCACTGGTTGATAAGACTACCACTGTATGATTGGTAAGGACCCTGCTATTTCTGAGCTCCTCTTGCACTATTTTAAAAAGTTATTTTATGTTATGATCACTTACATAATTCCACCCCCATCCACCTCCCCTTCCCTTCCAAAAAATCTATGTAATACTCGATTCCTTTTAAGAAATCATTTTTAAACAGAAAAGAGTACCCTTCAAAATATACATCCTGGAGATTTTTATTCTTCCTTCTGTGTATAGTGAGGAGATATTACGTACAAACATCAATACCTTTAAAATAATGTTTTAAGTACAAAAAATGTGTTCCTATTACCAACCAATATTTCCCTTTACCATAGATCTTCCCCCTAGGAACAGACTGTCTGGAGCACTACATTTCAGAATATGAGATAATCCTCTTGCCTCTGTTCCACAGTACCCTGCAACCATTTTCTTTGCAGTGCTTTTATTTCATTTTAAAATCAGCAGTGGTGAAATATCACCTAGTACTCAGAGTTACTACAGACTTTAGAACATAGTCAGTTCTTTTCTTAAGTTTCAGAACAGTGATGATTTCAGCAATCTCAGGAATAGAACGAGGAAAGGGCATTCCTGTGATCTCTTCTAAGCCCTATGAATACTTCTGCCAAAATTAGCAACCTTCGGAATTCCATGTAAAATCCTTAGTGCTGCTTAAACAAGTGCCTGAGCCTGAACTACCAGCACAGGAGGACCATGAGAATGTAGTAAAGAATAGAGCATAAACTATAGAAATCTTTCACCTAGGTCTAGTCCAACCTTCCTCATTTTACAGTTATGGAAACAGAAGCTCAAACAAGTGACTTGTCACAAGAAACTAAGTCAGCATCCGAACCAAGACTAGAAGCTAGACTAGGCTATCCGAAATCTCATTTTCAGAGAGATTTTGAATATCTAATTCTTCATATTTTTTTCTCTTACCAAGTGTACTTTCTCTAACTTGTTGAATGGGGAGAATGAAGACGATCTGGGAAGAGTGCTGACTCATTGAGAATTTCAGTTAAAGCAACATGACATGTAACCTGGTTTCAAATAAGCCTATGCCCGGGGTGCCTGGGTGGCACGGTTGGTTAAAACCTCGACCTTCGGCTCAGGTCCTGATCTCAGGGTCCTGGGATCGAGCCCCACGTCAGGCTCTCTGCTCAGCAGGGAGCCTGCTTCTCCCTCTCTCTGCCTGCCTCTCTGCCTGCTTGTGATCTCTGTCAAATAAATAAATAAAATCTTTAAAAAAAATAAGCATGTGCTTCTGTGGACATGAGACCAGAGGGAATCTTACCTTTCTTTACAGCACTACCATCTGCCCAACAACAGCAAAATGGATATGATCATCCAGTCTTTCAGTGAGCACTGCGAGCACCACAATGGGGAGGACTCTAAGAAACTGGGTATTGTTTGTTAGTGCACAGTCCTGCTGAAAAGTCTAATAATGGTAAGCATGCCTTCCTTCTTAAAGCAGTATATTCTCCTCTATACAATCACAATGTACAACTATATAATTCAATAGTTTGTAGGATAAGGTCTATCTCACTATCTGAACCATGAACCCAAAGTGGCAACAACCACTACATTCTCCATGCTGAGTAAATGGTATGTACTCAATAAATGTTTGCCCAACCGATGGATGAGACCTCTCCATTCTCAGCTCTTTCATAATACTGTATTCTCAAACGTTCCTTCCACACACCTTCCCTCGCCTCTGTAGCCTTCACACAATCTCATTGTTTTCCCATATCCTAAAGCGGAAGCATTCCCCAAAGAAGACATCTTTGGATCCCTTCTTTCCACTTCAAGTACTGCGTCTATATCAATGACTCTAATCACTCTCTCCAGGTGACTGATTTTGAGAGCTCCAATTCCACATTTCTTTCAACTGTACCCAATACTTTTTGCTGGGCTGTGTGACCTCAGTCAAATCAAGTGACTGCCCGTACCAGGATCAGGTAACTCATCCATAAAATAAAGGTGTTGCCTCCCTACTGCCTATAAAAGAAAGCTCTGGTTCCCCACACTAGCATTTAATAGTATTTACAGCCAAGCTCACTACCTATTTTGCCACATACTTCTTACACACTTTTACCATACATTTTACTCCAACATAACCAAGCTCGTCATGTTCCTAATACATGTCCTCTGCTTTTCTGGCCTCTTCCTAGAACACCAAACTGTACCGCCAAAGTTTGCTTAATCTTTGAAGCCCAGTTCAAACACCACTTCTGGGAAGCTGCCTTTGATCTCCTTGCATGCCCTTCTTTTATGTGTGTGGATTACATTCTCCTAAAGTTAGAGCAGTTTGTGTATTTCTTCTCTCTCTTACTTGACTGTGTCATCTTGGACAGCAGAGGCTATTCCTAAATCAGCCTGTATCTCCCACATCGCCTTTGGTTCATAGCACTTAGTAACCTTATACTGAATGGATTCAGTTTAGGCTCTATCTATCAGTCATCCTGCTTAAAAAGCCTTTAATCAGTCCCTGTGTTTCCGGAACAAACATCAACATCCTTACAATGGTCACTTGAGCTACACCAGCTTTTGTTCAATTTCTCAAATTCACTATGCATCTCAAGGCCCTCAGGCATGCTCTTCTCCTCCTCTACAAATCTGCTCCACCCTCACCGTAATAACCCCACCCTGCCCCCCACCCCCCACCCCCACCCCCGCCCCGTGTCTCTATTCACCCTTCATATCACTTCCTTGAGGAAGCTTTTCTTAAACCCCACACTACATCAGTTTTTTCTGTTATATACCTTCATAGCCCCACCCTCATATTTTTCCTTCATAGCATTTACTACCGACTGAAATAACTGTTGTGTGAGTATCTGATTTATGGCCTCTTCCCCATCAAACTGTAAGCTCCAAGTAAGCAAAGGCCATGTCTGTTTTGCTTACCCTTGTATTATCTGCATGGTGCTTATTAACTGCATGGTGCTTAACCACATCACTGAATAAATGTTGGACCACTGAATTGATGAACAACTGATTTAAAGGTAAACACTTGGGACTTAGGGCATATAAAATCTTTGCCTGGCTTGCTATAATTCCTTTAAAATAAAACTGGGATTCCAGATAAATTGGCCTTATATTCACCATTAGAAATTTATAAAATAGGATAAATACTGTCTCCCAAATGCTGGAAGGAAACCAAAGTTACCAATTATTTAATGAACCTGTGGCTCCGAAACACACAACACCAAGTGACTTGCTCATTCGCTTAATAAACATTTATTAAACACCTACTATATGCCACACACTAGGATAGTGGCTGATAGTACAATAAATTGGAGTGACAATTTACTTGCTTGGAATATATAATCTAAGAGGTCCATTTATAAAAGCTTGAAAAGAAACCCTTTATGACAGTCACAACAAGTGATGTTACTTTGTAAGGATGTTCTTTGTCAAAGGAGACATTTAACCTGATGGTGAAAAATCATTTCGCGAAAATGACTTTGAGGGGTGCCTAGGTCACTCAGTGGGTTGAAACCTCTGCCTTCGGCTCAGGTCATGATCTCAGGGTCCTGGGATCGAGCCCCGCATCAGGCTCTCCGCTCAGCGGGGAACCTGCTCCGTCCTCTCTCTCTGCCTGCCTCTCTCCCTACTTGTGATCTCTCTCTCTGTCTAATAAATGAATAAAATCTTTTTTAAAAATGACTTTGAAATTATAACTGGGCCAAATCTGGGCCTCCTAAGTTCCTGGTAGCCTAGACTAGTGTTGTTCAAAGTGTGGTCTGCAGAGCAACGCCTGTCCACAACCATTATTGCCAGGCAGTAATGACGTAGGAGCAGAAATTGAAAATAATCACTTATAAAATACTATAGCAATTTAAAAAATAATTTTTATGTCTGTGGAATCTAGTAATAAGAATGTGAGCTTATATTTTGTCTTTTCTTTCATTTTCTAATAATTCATAAAGTATTTTACTAAAGTAACAGTCTGTGATGGATTGGAAAATTTTTAAAAACTGGTCTTTGAACAAGGTAGCTTGAAAAGGGTTACCTGGTAGTCTGCTAAAATGGAAAGTCTTAGGTTGTACCCCCAGACCCTCTGAGTCAGAATTAGCATTTTAACAAGATCCCCAGGAGATTATTTTGCACATTAAAGTCTGAGAAGCCCTGGCCTAGATTATTTCTGAAGCCCTTACAAACCTGAGGCTTTATAATTTACTTCAGATAGAGAATTCCGGAGCTGAAAGATCCTTGGTGATACAATCCACCTCGTCATCATTTTTAGACAGAGAAACTGAGGCCCGTGGAGGGGGACTCAGGTGTCCAAGGTAACTGACCCATCGGCAGAGCTAGGAATAAAACCCAAGTTCCCTAACACCCAGGTCCACTCTCACGCCACCCAGTCTCACTCTGCACCATCCTCTCAGTGATGTCATTGTTTCTGAGATACTTTCTGATAAAATAATTTCTTCGTTTACCTTCCATATAATGTGTGAACCCTCAATCACCACTGTTTCAGGCGTCTCCTTTATAATTGCTCTAAGTCCCTGTTGCTCAAATCTTCTCCTGCGCCTATTGTCTGGCTGCTATATGGACATTCTGGGGCTTCAGAAGGACTAGCACTAACTGATTTCTGGTCTCTAGGGGGGAAAAGGGAGCTTCTTTGTTCCCATGAGTCCACCTGATGCCAGATAGCAAGCTTTTCCAAGCTTGGACATATAGTATATGTTCTCTTCCTTGGAAGAACATATACTATCAAGGCTGCTTTAGAAAGCTCAGTATGCTGGTGTGCGACCAACAAACCAGAGAATGGGGTAGTGGGTCATATTAATAAAAGTCTAGCTTCCAAAATGAGGCAAACAATGATCCTTTACTTGTGATCTTGTCAGATCTGAGGCTTTGAGGGGAGAGGTATGACTGCTGTCTTCAACCGTCTGAAGAGCTATTATTAAGAAGAAGCAAATTTGTTGCAGTTAGTCCCAAAGAAGCAATGAATACAAGTTACACAGAGACAGACCTTGGCTTATAATGGGGATTACTTTCTGGCAATCAGAATTGCTCAAAGATAAAAAGAGCCGTCTAATGAGCTCTCTGTCACTGCAGGAAGATCAAATAGAAATCAGTCAATGAATTGAATACTTGGGACAAATTGAAGAACTGGGTAGAGAAGTAAAGCTTAATGACCTTCCAGGTCCAATGTTTTAATATTCTAAAATTTTCAGGACCAGGTGACTCCAGCTGTCAGAAAATAAGAGCAAGATTTGGTCCTGAAAAAAGCAGTCTTTTGCTGGATGTGAGATGGATGAGGTTATGACAGTAAAAAAGTGAAGTCTTTCCAGATAGCCTTTTCAAAGGAAAGCAGGCTGGCCAAGGAAAGCCTTTTGGGCAGCTTTTCCAGGAAACCCCAGTGAGGCTTGGTTCCATAATGGCCAGCTACTACACCCCTAGGTTGTAGGAACCTCTAGGTTCCTATTACTCTACACAAAGGATAGGCTACTACTCTCCTTTTCTTTTTTTCTTTTTCTTTCTTTCTTTTTTTTTTTTTTTTTTTTTTTTTGGCCAAGAGTACCCTTCCTATCACACCTACACTTGCCTAACCAACAAAGGTGCAAAATTTTGCTCAAAGAGGCAGTAGTGCTTAATGGTCAAGACCATGCATTCTAGAACCAGGTTGCCTGTGTTTTTAATTCTCAATTGGGACATATAATTACTCTGTAACCTTGGGCAGTTACTTAACCTCCCTGTGCTTCAGTTTGCTCACCAGTAAACCAAGAATAATAATAGTATTTGCTTCATAGTGTTGGTGTAAGAATACACATTAAACTCTCAGCCTAAGATCCAAAACATACAAGGCACTCACCAATGTTAGCAATTAATAGTGTTGACGGAATAATTACTACCGGGGGCATGGCAGCATTGCTAACCCAAAAACCCCCATCAAGCAACCAGATCCCTTCGACGACCAGTTCAGAGAGGCTATACTACAAAAGCTTCAGCCAGTCCTTGCATAGCTCCAGACACCCCTAACCTGCTGATCCTCAATAAACCAGCCAATTCACAGCAGGAATCCTGGCTTCTCACCCTGCTCTAAATCCAAAAGCCACCCCTCCCCCAGCCCTCCTGCCTGTGCCACCCTCAGCCACAGAGGACCAGCAAGCTGGGAAAGCAATTACAGACAAACCATCAGGTGTTTCTTCCTTCTCAAGGACACAGCTGGCCTCACGCGTGCCTGCCAGCGAGATGGGGTAGGGTGTCTGAATCCCTGCCCTACCTCGGCTGCTCAACTACCCTGCATGGGGAGTGGGCAGGCCATGGGGCTTCCCATGGGGAAAGGAGAGAGGCCTCCCAAGTTTGTGAGGGAACTCAGGCCCGACCCCACAATGAACCCCTTAAAGGAAGCGGGGGTCTCCAGCTGCTTTCAAAAGAAGCAGTTATTTACAACTTTCCACTCAGTTGCATCTGGGAAAGGTAAAAGCGAGATGGGGAAAAGGGCGGCATGGTATTCGCCTTATTTCTCAATTTCAGCAATGAGAAACAGCTGCAGAGAAAGAGTTAAAGGAGGAAGGAAGCTCCAGCCATTACCCCATCCCCGCGCCTAGGGCTGTCTGGGGGGTCATGACTGTGCTGTCTGCTCTGGCTAGGGAACACCGGGTGGCTTTCTGCAGCAGCTGCCTGGCCCCCCAAGCAATTTGCAAGGTCAAGGCTGACCTGTTTCCAAAAAGGAACAAAACAATTCACTGACAATGAAGCAAATCGCGCATACACCACATTACAACCCCCCTCCCCAAATCAGGTTTTACCCCAGTGCCTCCCTGCCCAGATGCCAACTCTGGGCTTCCACCAGCCCCACTGGGGAACCCAGGATAGCCTCACAGCTGCAGAGCATGTCTCATCTCGCCTCCCCGGCCAACCCAAGGAGACTCTCAGTACGGGGGAGAGATGCTATCGCTAAAGGAGACCTCGGCTTGGGGGAGGGGGAAGGAGGGACAGCTATGTTCCTTACCAAGCGCCACAGTCACTTCCCCGAGGCAGAGAGAAGAGAAGGATGAATGAAATGAAACAAGTTGGAGATTGGGTCCTCACAGAGCTCGGCTTCCTCTTCTCTCTCTGGGTCTCTCTCCTGGTCCCTCTCTCCTCTCTCGGGTTTGCTCGCTAGCTTGCGCGCGCTCACGCTCTCCTCTCCCTCTCTCCTCCCCCTCTCCCTCTCCCTCTCTCTTTCTCCCGCCTCTCCCTATCTCTTCTCTCTTCCCTCCTCCCCTCCCCCTTTGCTGGCTTTAGATTCACCATTCCCTGGTGCTGAGCACGCGGCTGTGCTGGGGCTCTGGAATACAGTGCTGCAAGGGTTTGGATCTGTGGTTGTTTTAGGAAAGACTAAAGTAGTATTTTATTATTTAAGATTTCCAGCAGAGAAATAGAGGGAAGCTCAGAGGGAAGGGGAGGAGCAGAGGAAGCAAGGGGAACGGAAAGAGAGCAAAAGGGTAAGAGCAGTGAATAGGAGGATAAAGGAAGTATGCATTACCATGCTGATGTGTAATGCTTGCTAGCTGCTCCAAGACAGAAAATAAGTGGTCTGTCTTCCTTATATCCCTATGGGTGTGTCTTCTTAGCTCAAGCTCCAGATAAAGGTTTCAGGATCCTGTCTGTTCACATTCGATCTCTGAGGACGGTAATGAGCTAAAAAAAATTACATCAAAGAGGTTGTCATCCCCCCCCCCACTAAAAAGAAAGTGTTCAGCCACATTGATTCCCTAATGACATAACTGCCACCTCCACCCCCACCAATTCAGAAGTGTGAATTGGAGCTTCCCTCCAAGCAAAACAGAACCACAATACTTCCCTTTCAAAACCCCCAGAAAGGAATATAGGTAAGTGTGTAAGCCCACATGTGAGTTTGCACATGGGGGAATAGGACAGAGAAGAGATTAGTTAAAATATAAAACAATCGCACTCCCATTGGGGTTAAAAAAAAAAAAAGACAGCTGAGCAAAGTACAGTAACAACGCAATAGAGGGTAAAGAGATCTAGGCTAAGAATAAAATGAAGGAACCTAGGCTTGAATCCTGCCTCTCAAAATTGCTCCACTGCACCTTTGACAAGTTACCTCTTTAATCTGGCGCTCATAATATGTCCCACGGCAAAATGAATGGTGATAAATGTAGATGATCTTGAAAGACTCTCTGAGACCTAACAATCTAGGCTCTAAGACAGGAAAAATTCCAGGTGACGAGAAATTGATCTGTTGATAGTGAAAAATACACTACCAAATTTCAAAGTTTCTCCAAAGATGGGACCCCGAATGAGACCCCAAATCACACTGACATGACATTCCATTTTGAATGTTTTAAGGGCAATATGAATATGAGCATATGTGTTCCTATCCTACATACTATGTTTAGCATAAAAATACTGGCCTCAACGCATATACAGTGACTCAGACATGGTAGGCATTTAAAATTTTTCCCACAGTGGGCTATTTTTATCCCCCTACTCCAAAATTCCCAATACTCTACACTTGTCCACTGAGGAATCTGTGCTCCACTTCAACTACATACTTCTAAAGCATATGCCCATATATTGAGTAGAGTCCCTGAGCTAAAAGGACCCAGAGAGATAACCATCTCATTATGCAGAACAAGAGGCTTGCAGAAAAAAATATAGCTCACACAAGCTCATAGTGAATCTGATAAAATCAAGACCAGCACCTAGTCTGCTGATCCCAGACATAGTATTTTTGTCCACCAAAGCAACAGGTAAGTGTTACATAAAGCAAGTGTATTTGTTTGCATAAATGTCTGTTGGAGTTAATGGATTAGCAAAATGGCGAAAAGAAATGTATGTACTGGCATAAGGCTGGTGTGTTATTTTTGAGGTCTGCCATAACAAATTACAATAAATTTGGTGGCTTAAAACAACAAAAATGTATTGTCACACAGCTCTGGAGGCCGTCTGAAGTCTGGTATCAAACTGCTGGCAAGGCCAATCTTCCTCCAAAGGCTCTACAGGAGAATTTTCCCTTGCTTATTCCAGCTTCTGGTAGCTTCTGGCATTCCTTGGCTTATAGAAGAATCACTCTAATCTCTGCCTCAATCTTCAAATTATCTTTTCTTCAATATCTCTGTATAACCTAATTTTCCTATCTTTTTTGTTAAGACACCATTAATTAGATTTGGGCCCACCCTAAATCCAGAATGATTTCACCTTGAGACCTTTAATTACTTCTGCAAAGATCATACATCCAAATAAAATTACACCTCAGGTTCTTGGTGGACACAAATTTAGGGGAGATGTTATTCAACCCACCACAGTAGCCAAATTTTATTTTTGTGATATAAAGACACAAATAAACCACCTATGGGATCATCATTTTTTTTTTAAGATTTTATTTATTTATTCGACAGAGAGATCACAAGTAGGCAGCAAGGCAGGCAGAGAGTGAAGGGGAAGCAGGATCCCTGCTGAGCAGAGAGCCCAATGCGGGGCTCGATCCCAGGACCCTGAGATCATGACCTGAGCCAAAGGCAGAGGCTTTAACCCACTGAGCCACCCAGGCACCCCAGGGATCATCATTTTTAAAGAAAAGATATTTTAATACAAATAAGCTAGATGAAGATATTCTCATAATAAAAATTATTCTTTAAATTATACAATTTTAGCTCCTTGCAAAATTAATAGCATTTCCATAAATGTTCTCAGTTCACTGCAAACTACAGAAAAACTTTACTAGGACCACTTCTGGTAGTGATAAAGCAGTTTTTATCAAGCCAATCCTGCTGAAGATAACAATAAATTCTTGACAAAAATAAACAGAACAACAATCAGAATGCTTTGGAAAGAGATCATAAACAGGCATAAATTGGAAGAGAGTTAACAATGGAAGATAGACAATTGAATGAAAGGTACAATACTAAGTGAATTTCCATTTTTAAGGAATTTTTGCCTAAGGGCAAGCCCCGTGAGGTGGGCCCCAGGCCAAAACAATAACTAAAACTTAGAGAAACGATAAGTATTGCAGCTGTTAAATGTTTAACACCTGGCCCTTTGGGAAAAAATAAATAAAAGCCTGATTCATAGCATTCCTAATTTCCATAGTGTAAATATTCCCACCAGGGCCAATTCCATCAACATGAAGTTGGGAATTGATGTACGCAGTTGGCTCTCACAAGCCAGTGCCACTCAGCTACCTAACATAACTGCTCACAGTCCTAGTGGCTTGAAGAACAAGAAGGCAAAATTCAGGATAGCCACTGAACCTGAAATGTGATGGGAGAAATTCAAGAATGGAGAGAACAACACAGTGGTAGACCCCAATTCTGTATATAAACTGCCCAACCAAATCTCTGTAGGAACCATAAATTATGCATGTGGGAACAGATTCCAAAGAGCCTAAATAAAGCTGAAAGAATTAAACAGTTTTCACTACTACTCACAACAAGGGAAAGTTTAGAGTTTCAGTTGAGTTAACTGCCTACAAAAAAAAGCATTACTTTACAGAGAAACAAAAGAATGTAGAGATCCTACAATATATCATTCACAAAGTCCAAGGTATACTCCAAAATTACTAGGAAAAAAAAAACACAAAGAAACTGGAAAATATTATCTATAATCAAGAAAAAAGGCAGTCGGTGGACAATAGCCCTAACATGGACCAGATGTTGGAATTAACAGAAAAGAATTGTAAGTCATCCATCATAACTACCCTAATGGAAATAAAGGAAAATACATTTTAACAAATGAACAAATAGAAACTCGTATCAGAGGAAGCAAGATGGCAGAGAAGTAGGAGACTGAAATATTATGAGGTTCCAGGAGTTCACTAGATAGTTATCAAACCATTCTGAATACCTACTAACTCAACAGGAGAGAGAAGAAGAGCAGCAATTCTGGGAGCAGAAAATCAACCACTTTCCAGAAGGTAGGACATGCAGAAAAGTGAATCCAAAGTGACGGGAAGATAGACCTTGGGGGGGTGGGCAGCTCCCAGCTAGCCATAGCACAGCAGAGTCCACAATTGGAACTTTTAGAGTTTGCTCCACTGAGGGATATTGCTCAAGAGGCTAAGTACAGGGTGGAGCCCTTGCGGGGACAGTGTGGTCTCAGGACCCACGGAGTCACAGAAACACCAGGGGTACCTGAGGGTGGCAGAGCTCCCAGATATCAGGGCAGGGAAGCCAATGGCAGAGACGAAGCCAAGGACAATGCTCTCAGCTTGGGCTTACCTTAAACCAGGTTCCAAGTCACAGTCAGGTCACTGTCCTTCAAGCAGGGACCCCACAAGGGGCAGATCCAGAGAGACTCACCTTCCTCCTTCAGAAGGAGCAGTGCAGGAGTGCGCTGCAGGAATCTGCTGGGTTTGGAGACTTCAAATGGAGCTATGCACCAGAGACAGAAACACTCTGTCATAGGCCAAGTGAGCATGGAGTGCGACCGGAGACCAGGGAGACAGGAGGGATTCGATGCTTTTCACTGAGGGCTCACTGAGGAGAGGGGCCCCAAGTTCTCAGCTTCTACGGGTTGGAGATTGGGAAGCCGCCATCTTCATTCCCATCCTCCAAAGCCATATGGAAAGCATTCAGGGAACAAAAGCTACAAGAGTGAACCCGAGCAGATTACTTAGCCTGGCCCCTGGCAAGGGTGGTACAATTCCACCTCAGGCAGAGGCCCCTCCCCTAGAAGATCAGCAAGAATATCCAGCCAAGACCAAGTTCACTAATCAATGAGAACTATGGAACTCCAGATCTAGGGGAAAGCAACACATAGAATGCATGGCTTTTTTCCCATGATTCCTTAGTCTTTCAAAGTTAAATTTTTTTAATTTTATTTCTTCTCATTCTATTTTTTTAACATTTCCTATTTCCTATTTTAACTTTTTTAACTATTTTATCTTATCAATACCTTTTTTAAAAATCTTTTTAAATTTTCATTGTCAAACAGAAAGAGCCAGTTATCATATGGTTTCATTTACATGTAGAGCATAAGGAAAAACATGGAGGACATTGGGAGAAGGAAAGGAAGGGTGAAGGGGGGAAATCAGAGGGGGAGATGAACCATGAGAGACTGTGGACTCTGAGCAACAGACTGAGGGTTTTGGAGGGGCAGGGGTGAGGGGACTGGGTGAGACTCATGAAGGGTATTGAGGAGGGCATGCATTGCATGGAGCACTGGGTGTGGTGCATGAACAATTAATCTTGTAACACTGAAAAAATAAAATAAAAGTATTTGGGAAAATAAATAATTTTTTTAATGGAGGTTCTTACTTCTAGGGGAAATGAGGCAGAAGAGAGAATTAGTAATATAAAAGACCGGATTACAGAGAATAAAGAGGTGAGCAAAAGAGAGACAAACAACCACTGGACCATAAGGGAAGAATTTGAGAGAGAAGTGATACCATAAAATGAAACAATATTAGAATAATTGGGATCCCAAAAGAAGAAGAAAGAGAGAGGGGCAGAAGGTATATTGGAGCAAATTATAGTAGAGAATTTCTCCAATATGGCAAAGGGAACAAGCAACAAAATCCAGGAGGCACAGAAAACCCCCCTCAAAATCCATAAAAATAAGTCCACACCCTATCATCTAATGGTAAAACTTACAAGTAAGTCTCAGTGACAAAGAGAAAATTCTGAAAGCAGCTTGGAACAAGAGGTCTGTAACATACAATGGTACAAACATTAGATTGGCAGCAAACGTATCCACAGATTGGAAGGCCAAAAAGGATTGGCATGATATATTCAGAGCACTAAATGAAAAAAATATGCAGCCAAGAATACTCTATCCAGCTAGGCTGTCACTGAAAATAGAAAGACAAGTAAAAAAGCTTCCCCTAAGGTCAGGAACAGGGCAGGGATGTCCACTATCTCCACTGCTGTTCAACATAGTCCTAGAAGTCCTAGCCTCAGCAATCAGGCAACAAAAGGAAATAAAAGGCATCCCAATTGGCAAAGAAGTAAAACTCACTCTTTGCAGATGATATGATACTTTATGTGGAAAACCCAAAAGACTTCACTCCAAGACTGCTAGAACTCATATAGGAATTCAGTAAAGTGTCAGCATATAAAATCAATGCACACAAATCAGTTGCATTTCTATACACCAACAGCAATACAGAAGAAAGAGAAATTAAGGATTTGATCCCATTTACAATTACACCCAAAACCATAAGATACCTAGGAATAAACCTAACCAAAGAGGCAAAGAATCTGTACTCAGAAAACTACAAAGTGCTCATGAAAGAAATTGAGGAAGACACAGAGAAATGGAAAAACATTCCATGCTCATGGATTGGAAGAACAAATATTGTGAAACTATGCTACCTAAAGCAATCTACACATTTAATGCAATCCCCATCAAAATACCATCAATTTATTTCAAAGAAATGGAACAAATAATCCTAAAATTTATATGGAGCCAGAAAAGACTCCGAATAGCCAGAAGAATGTTGAAAAAGAAAGCCAGAGTTGGTGGCATCACAATTCCAGTCTTCAAGCTCTATTATAAAGCTGTAATCATCAAGACAGTATGGTACTGGCACAAAAATAGACACATAGATCAATAAAACAGAATAGAGAGCCCAGAAATAGACCCTCAGCTCTATGGTCAACTAATCTTTGACAAAGCAGGAAAGAATGGAAAATGGAAATGTCCAATGGAAAAAAAGACAGTCTCTTCAACAAATGGTGTTGGGAAAACTGGACAGCCACATGCAGAAGAATGAAACGACCATTTCCTTACACCACATACTAAAATAGACTCCAAATGGATGAAAGACCTCAATGTGAGACAGGAATCCATCAAAATACTTGAGGAGAACACAGGCAGAAACCTCTCCAATCTTAGCAGCAGCAACTTCTTCCTAGACACATCACCAAGGGCAAGAGAAACAAGGGCAAAAATGAACTATTAGGACTTCATCAAGATCAAAAGCTTTTTGCACAGCAAAGGAAACTGTCAACAAAACCAAAAGACAACAGACAGAATGGGAGAAGAGATTTGCAAATGACATATCAGATAAGGGCTAGTATCCAAAATCTATAAAGAACTTCTCAAACTCAACACCCAAAGAACAAATAATCCATTCAAGAAATGGGCAGAAGACATGAACAAACATTTCTGCAAAGAAGACGTCCAAATGGCCAACAGACACATGAAAAAGTGCTCAACGTCACTTAGCATCAGGGAAATACAAATCAAAACCACAGTGAGATACCACCTCACATCAGTCAGAATGGCTAAAATTAATAAGTCAGGAAATGACAGGTGTTGGCAAGGATGCAGAGAAAGGGGCACCCTCCTATGCTGTTGGTGGGAATGCAAGCTGGTGCAGCCACTCTGGAAGACAGTATGGAGGTTCCTCCAAAAGTTTAAAATAGAGCTACTCTGTGACCCAGAAATCACACTACTGGGTATTTACCCTAAAGATACAAATATAGTGATCCGAAGGGGCACGTGTACCCAAATGTATATAGCAGCAATGTCCACAATAGTCAAACTATGGAAAGAACCTAGATGTCCATCAACAGATGACGGGATAAAAAAGATGTGGTGTATGTATATATACATACACACATACACAATGGAATACCATGCAGCCATCCAAAGAAATGAAATCTTGCCATTTGCAATGACGTGGATGGAACTAGAGGGTATTATGCTGAGCAAAATAAGTCAATCAGAGAAAGACAATTGTATGATCTCTCTGATATGAGGAATTTGAGAGGCAGGGTGGGGAGCTGTGGGGGTAGTGAAGGAAAAAAATGAAACAAGATCGGAGCTGGAGGGAGACAAACCATAAGAGGCTCTTAATCTCACAAAACAAACTGAGCGTTGCTGGGGGAGGGAGGGAAGGGATAGGGTGGCTGGGTTATGAACACTGGGGAGAGTATGTGCTATGATGAGTGCCGTGAAATGTGTAAGCCTGATGATTCACAGATCTGTACCCCTGGGGCAAATAATACATTATATGTTAATTTAAAAAAAAACTCTTACGAGAGATATAGAAACAAAAAGAATCAGATGCAAATTCTAGAACTGAAAATTAAAATTTCTGAAATAAAATTAATTGGGTGGGCTTACCAGCAGACTGAAAATGAGGGAAGAGAGAGTAAGTTAACTTGAAGACATATTAGTAAATAATAGTCAAGCTGAAGTACAAAGAAAGAAAAGATTCAAAGAGATTAAAAGAGCCTAAGAAATCTGTTGGATAATTTTAAAATTCTAACCTACATGTAATTGGAGTCCCAGAAGGCAAAGAATAAAAGAAGAAGAAAAATTTTTGAAAAATAATGCCTAAAATATTTCCAAATATAATGACACACAAATTTGTAGATTCAAGGAACTCAGTAAGCCCATCACTAAGCAGGATACCACAGCCAGTCAAACTACTCCAAATCAAATATAAAGAAGAAATCTTGAAAGAATCTAGAAAAAAAATAGCATACTGACGAACAACAATGCAATTGACTGTTGACCTCTCATCAGAAAAAAGGTATCTTTAAAGTGCTGAAATTTAAGGGGAAAAAACCTATCAATACAGAGTTTTACATCCATAAAAATATCCTTCAAGAATAAAGGCAAAATAATGACATTTTCAGATAAATGAACATTAGGATGATTTGTTACCAATGTATTTATAGTATTCGAAATATTAAAGGAAATTCTTAAGTCTGAAGACAAATAATACCAGATGAAAATTTGGACCTTCTGGAGAAATGAAGAACATTAGAAATGGTAATATGTGGATAAATATAAAATATTTTCTCAATTTATTTGCTACATATATATGAGAGCTTAAAGGAAAAATTATAACATCGTAATATACAGTACATAATGTGGATAGGCATAATATACACGATAACCGCAACATGAATGAGGGGCAGCGAGAAGAACTCTATGTTGGCAAAGTCCTTACATTTTACATGAGACAGTACAATATTGACTGTAAGCAAACTTTGATTCATTCTAACAAGTAAACCCTGAACAGACCCCAAAAAAAAAAAAAAAAAAAAACCAGGTCTTAGATCCATAAGAGAGGTGAAGACCTAGGGCAAACTGCTGCCTCCAAGACTGGAGAGACATAGAAGTTAATTCAGGGAGTCACAGCTTACCGCAAAAGAGACTTCCTCACTGAAATTGTCAAAGAACCTGATGCCAGGGTAGGAAAACCTGAATTATAATTGCTGAATTGCCTAGAGGCTCAGTATGGGGTAGTATGAAAGTTAAAAATCCCAGGGGGATCCATTAATAGGGAGGCCCTCACAATATTGTGATATTTACCTCCCAGAGTTTGACGAGGTTCTCACAATAAATATTGAAGAAAAATCCCTTGGGCTTCTGGCAGCAGGAGGGAAAAAGCACCATTTTGAGATATACCAGAGCACTCTGTTCTTTCAAGGCCTTCCCTTGGAAGAACCTAGTTAATCAGAGCCTAATCTGCTAGGGTATTATCAGAGAGTAACTGACCAGGGAGAAAGGAAATACCCAACCCCAATCAGCTCTAGTCTTTTGCATGGGAGAAGAAAAATACCCAACTCCAGCTCACTCTAGTCATCCTCTCCTAGGAAGGGAGAAAATAACTGAAGAACACTTGTGAAGTTCACAGCCCAGAGGCACAGGTTTACTAAAGGCTGAGACCTAATCATAAGACAATAGGACACTTCCTCCCATATCTCACCATCATATTACTAAAGGCCTATATACGGCAGTTCCTTATAGCTAGTATATCATGTCCAACTGCCAAGAAAAAATTACAAGGCATGCCAAGGTGAAAAAACACAATTTGAAGAAACAGAACGAGCATCAGAAACAGGCATGACAAGGATGCTGAAATTAATGGATCAGGAATTTGAAACAGGTGTGACTAATACACTAAGGGTGCTCATGGATAAAGTAGACAGCATGCAAGAACAAATGGGCAATGTAAACAGAGATGGAAATCCTAAGGAAGAACCAAAAAGAAATGCTAGAAATCAAAGGACTGTGACAGAAATGAAGAATGCTTTTATGGGCTTATTAGTAGACTGGACACAGCTGAGGAAAGAATCTCTGTGGGAAAAAAAAAAAAAGAACACAATATCCAAAGATTTGGGACAACTACAAAAATTGTGACATATGCATAATGGGAATACTGGATACAGAAGAAAAAGAAAAAGGAATGAAAGAAATATCTGAAACAATAATGACTGAAAATTTCTCCCAAAATAATGTTAGACATGAAACTACTGATCCAAGAGCTCATAGAACACTATACAAGAAAAATGCACCCCACAAAAATAAACTACATCTAGGCATATCATTTTCAAACTACAGAAAAATCAAAGACAAAGAAAAAATCACGTTTTAATTACTATAGCTTTGTAGTATAGTTTGAAATCAGAAAGTGTGATGTCTCTGGATTTGTTCTTCTTTGTCCAGATTGTTTTGTCTGGTTGAGGTCTTTTGTAGTTCCACAGAAATTTTACAATGGTTTTTCTATTTTGTGAGAAATCCCATTGGATTTTAATAGGGATTGTATTGTATATATGGGTGGCTTTGGGTAACATGGACATTTTAACAATATTAATTCTTTCAATCCCTGAACACAGAATATCTTTCCACTTATTTGTGTTTTCTTCAACTTCTTTCATCAAAATTTGTAGTTTTCATTGCACAGGTATTTCGCTTCCTTGGTTAAATTTATTCCTAGGAAAAAAAAAATTTATTCCTAGGTATTTTATTGTTTTTGATGCTTTTGGGAACGGGATAGTTTTCTTTATTACTTTTTCAGATATTTTGTTGTTACTATATAGAAATGCAACTAATTTCCTATAGATCTTAACCCCTGCAACTTTATTGAATTCATTAATTTGTTCCAACAGATTTTGCATGACTTTCTATATATAAGATTATATCATCTGCAAATAAGGATTTGCTTCTACCTTTTTGGATGATTTTTATTTTTTTGTCTTGCCTGATTGCTTTAGCTAGAACTTCTAGTACTATGTTGAATAAGAATGGTGAGAGTGGGCACACTTGTCTTGTTTCTAATCTTAGAGAGAAAGCTTTCATTCTTTCACGGTTGAGTATGGTGTTAGTTGTGGTTTTGTCTTACATGACCTTTATTATGTTGAGGTATATTCTTTCTATACCCCATTTGTTGAGAGGTCTTTATCATTACAGGATGCTGTATTTTCTCAAATGTGTTTTCTGCATCTACTGAGATGATTATATGATCTTTGTCTTTCATTCTATTAATGCAATATATCACAATTATTGATTTTTGTATGCAGTTATCCTTGTATCCCAAAGATGAATACCACTTGGTCATGGTGTGAGATCCTTTAAATGTATTGTTGAATTTAATTTGTTAATATTTGTTGAGAATTTTTGCATCTATATTCACCAGGGATATTGTGGTGTCCTTCTCCAGCTTTGGTATCAAGGTAATGCTGGCCTCCTAAAATATGTTTGGGAATGTCCCTCCCTTTTGAAATTTTGCCCAACCCCTGGCAACCAACAACCGACTCTTAGTTTCTGAGAGTTCAGCTTTTTTAGGTTCCACATATAAGTGAAATCATACAGTATTTGTCTTTCTCTTGACAAATACTTGATTTGTCTGATTATTTCACTGAGTATAAATGACCTAAAGGTCCATCCATGTTGTCACAAATGTTAGGATTTCCTTCTTTTTTATGGCTAATATTCAATTGCATATATATACCACATTTTTTAATCCATTCATCCATCAATTGACACGTAGGTTGCTTCCATGTTTTGGCTATTATAAATAATGTTACACTGAACTTAAGGATGCAGATATCTCTTGGAGATACTAATGTCACTTCCTTCAGATATATACCCAGAAATCTACAGATTTGTAGATTATATGGTAGTTTTAATTTGTTGAAGGACCTCCGTACTGCTTACCATGATGACTATACCATTTACATTCCGACCAACAGTGCACAGCACTTTCCTTTTCTACACATCCTCCAACACTTGTTACTTCTTGTCTTTTTTGATAATAGTCATTCTAACAAGTGTGAGGTGATAGGTCATCATGGTTTTGATTTGCATTACCTTGAGAATTTTTTTATGTTAAGAGCCTTTTAATGTACCTGTCAGTTATTTGTATGTCTTGTTTGAGGGAATGTCTATTCAGGTCCTTTGCTCATTTTTAATTGGATTATTTGTTTTGGTTTGTTTTTGCTATTCAATATTATGAAGGTCATTAAAATATGTTTTGGATATTAACACTTTATCAGATACATGGCTTGTAAATATGTTATCCCATTCTGAATGTTGCCTTTTCATTGTGTTTATTATTTCTTTTTCTATGCAGAAGCATTTCAGTTTGGTATGTTCCCATTTGTCAACTTTTGATTTGTTGCTTGCACTTTTGGTATAATATCTAAAAAGTTATTGTCAATTCCAACATCATGGAGATTTTCCCCTTTGTTTTCTTCTAGAAGTTTTATGGTTCCAGGTCTTACATTTAAGATTTAATCCATCTCAAGTTAATTTTATAAGTGGTGCAAGATGGAGTCCAATTTTATTCTTTTGCATGTGAATATCCACTTTTCCCAGCATTATTTATTAAAAAGACTATCCTTTCCCTATTGAGTATTCTGGACTGCTTTGTCAAGTATTAGTTGACCATATATATGTAGGTTTATATCTGGGTTCTCAAGTCTGTTTCATTGGTCTATGTGTCTGTTCTTAGTACCATACTGATTTGATACTATAGTACCATACTATAACTTTTTAATACAGTTTTACATTAGGAAACCTGATGCCTTCAGCTTTGATAGTCTTTCTCAGGATTGCTTTGGCTACTTATGGATTTTGATAGTTCCATACAAATTTTAGGATTATTTTTGATTGCTGTTAAAAATGCCATCGGAATTTTTATAGGGATTGCATTAAATCTATAGATCTCTTTGGGAAGTATGGACATTTTAACAATATATTTTTTTAATTTTTTATTAACAATATTAACTCTTCTGATCTGTATATTTGGGATATCTTTCCATTTAGTTGTATTTCCTTTGATTTTTTCACCAATGTCTTGTTTTCAGTATCTAGATCTTTCACTGCTTTAGTTAAATTTATTCCAAGAATATTATTTCTTGATATTGTGAAGGAAATTGTTTTCCAAATTATTTTTTCAGATCATTCACTTTTAGGATATACAAACACAATTCATTTTTGTGTGTTAATTTTGTATCCTATAACTTTGCTGAATTCATTTATTAATTCTAACAATTTTTTGTGGAAACTTCAAGGTTTTCTAAATATAAGATCATGTCATCCACAAACAGAAAATTTAACTTCTTCCTTGTAATTTGGATGTCTTTTATTTTTCTTGCCTAGTTGTTCTGGGTAGGACTTCCAATACTCTACTGAATAGGAGTGGCGAGAGTGGCACTTTTGCCTTATTCCTGACCTTAGAGGAAAAGCTTTCAGCCTTTTACCATTGAGTATTATGTTAGCTGTGGGTTTCTCATATATGACTTTTATTATGTTGAAGTATATTCGTTCTCTACCCAAGTTGTTGAGAGTTTTTGTCATAAAAAGAGGTTATTTCAAATGTCTTCTCTGAATTTGAGATTACCATAAACTTATTATCCTTCTTTCTATTAATATGGTTATCACATTTATTAATCTGTGTATGTTGAAACATCCTTGTATCCTAGGGATAAATCCAGTTTGATCATGGTGTATGTTTTTTTTTAATGTGCTGTTGAATTTGGTTGGTTTGTTTTTATAATATTTGCACTTATATTCCTCAGGGTATTGACCTGTAGTTTCCTTTCCTTGTAGTGTACTTCTCTGGCATGGGTATCATGGTATTGCTGGACTCATAAATGAGTTTGGTAGTGTTCCTTCCTCTTCAAATTTTGAAAGAATTCAAGAAGCATGAGCCTTAATTCTTCTTTAAATATTTGGTAAAATTGACCAGTGAAACTATTTCTCCCGGGTGTTTCTTTGTTGAGAGGTCTTGATTACTACTTCAATCTCTTCAATCTCCTCACTCTGATTGCTCTGTTCAGATTATCTATTTCTTCATGATTCAGTCTTAGTAGGTTTTATATTTCTAGGAATTTATGTGGTTTTTTTCTGTTATCTAATTTCTTGTTATATAATTATTCATAGTAGTGTTATGATCCTTTGTATTTTGTGGTATCAGTCATAATGTTTCTTCTTTCATTTGTAATTGCATTTGATTCTTTTTTTTCCTTGGTTAATCTAGGTAAATCTGTTTATTTTGTTTATCTTTTTAAAAAACTAACTCTTGGGGCATCTGGGTGGCACAGTCAGTTAAGCATTTACCTTTGGCTCAAGTCATGATCTCAGCGCTCAGGATCCTTGGATTGAGCCCCATGTTGGACTCCCTGCTAAGCAGGGAGTCTGCTTCTCCCTCTCCCCCATCCCCCACTCCCTGCTCATGCACATGCGTGCTCTCTCTCTCTCAAATAAATAAATAAAATCTTTAAAAAAAACTAAGTCTTGGGGTTTCTTTTCTATATTCTTTCTGGGCTCCATTCCATTTATTTCTGCTCTAATGTTTATTATATTCTTCCATATGCTAATTTTGTGCTTAATTTGTTATTCTTTTTCTAATTCCTTGAGGTATAAAATTAGGTTGTTTATTTAAGGTCTCTTTTTCTTATTATAGGTGTTTATCAGTATAAACTTCCCTCGCAGAACTACTTTGCTGCATCCCATATGTTTCCATATGTTGTGTTTCCATTTTCATTTGTTTCTAGATACTTTCTGATTTCCATTTTGATTTCTTCTTTGACCCACTGATTTATTAGTGTGTTATTTTCCATGAGTTTGTAAGTTTCCACTTTCATTGCTATTATTGATTTCTAGTTTCATGCCATTGTAGTCAAAAACAATATTTCATATGATTTCACTTATCTTAAATTTGTTAAGATTTGCTTTGTGGCACAATATATGAGCTATGCTACAGAAAGTGCCATGTACACTTGAGAAGACTGTATTCTGTTGCCATTGGATGGAATGTTTTGTATATGTCTGTTAGGTTCATTTGGCCTAGAATAGTTCAAATCTACTGTTTCCTTACTGATTTTTTGTCAGGATTATCTATTCAATGTTGAAAGTGGGGTATTGAAGACTATTTTATCTGATGTAGGTAAAGCTACTCCTGATATCCATTCCTTTACTTTGAACCCATGAGTGTCTTTAAAGCTGAAGTAAATCTCTGGTAGGCAACATAGAATTGGGTCTTCTTTTTTCAGGTTTTTGTTTTTGTTTTTGTTTTTCACTCTATTTAGCAACTCTGTGTCTTTTGGTTGGAGTATTTTATCCAATGATGTTTAAAGAAACTACTGATATATAAGAAAATATTATCATCCTGTTAATTGTTTTCTGTCTATTTTATGGCTTTGTTCCCTTTGTACTATCTTCCTTTATGATTTTATGATTTACATAGTGGTATACTTTCAGTCCTTTCTCTTTATCTTTTGTATAACTTCTATAGGCTTCCACTTTGTGGTTACCACCAGACTTACATAAAACATATTATGTTTACAATAGCCTATTTTGAGCTAATAACAACTTAACTTCAATTGCATAAAAAAACTACCCTTTTACTCCCCCAAACGCATTTTATATTTTTATGTCATAATTTAAATCTTTTTATGTTGTATATCCATTAAAAATTACTGTGGTCATGTTTATTTTTAATATTTTTCACATTTATACTAAAGTTAAAAAATGACTTATAAATAACAAAAAATTGGGAAAATACTTTTATAGAAACTGCAAAAAGAAGATACATAAAGATACACAATGGCTGATTAATACAGATGCATTGTCATTATAGAAAGCCAAGTTAACACTATAATGAAATATCGCTATATATTCAAAGGGATGGATCAAGATAAATTTATTTTCACTGTTGGTAAGTATGTAAAACAAATGGAATTCTCATATATGAAAGGTAGAAGTATAAAATGGTACAACCATTTTGAAAATCTCTTTGGCAGGTGCCTGGGTGGCTCAGTTGTTAGGCAACTGCCTTCGGCTCAGGTCATGATCCTGGAGTCCTGGGATCGAGTCCTGCATTGGGCTCCCTCCTCACTGGGGAGTCTGCTTCTCCATCTGACCTCTCTCTCTCTCATCTCTCTCTCTCTCAGATAAATAAATAAAATCTTTTTTTTTTTTTAAAGAAAATCTCTTTGGCAGTTTCTCATAAAATTTAACATAAGCCTATACCTACAGTCTGGCAATACTATTTATAGGTATATAACCAATAGAAAGAAAATTATATGTTCACAAAAAGACTTGAACAAGAAGGCTCATAGCAGCTCTATCTGTAATAGCTAAAAAATGGAGGAAAAACAAAGTCCATAGCAATAGAATACATAAACAAACTATGGCATACCCATACACTTGAGTTTTAGTCAATATTAAAATGAACAAACTACTGATAAACACAGCATACGCAGATCTCAAAACATGATGCTAAGCCAAAGAAGTGAAATAAAAGAGGAGTATATACCCTATGATTCCATTCATATAAACAGCAGAATCAGGCAAAAGTAATTTATTTTTTTTTCTTCTTTTTCAAAAGTAATTTATAATAGAGAAGTCAGAACAACAGTAACTTAAGGGAGCAGAGTGACTAAACTATCTACGATCATGGAATGTTTTTATCTCAATCTAGGTAATGTTTTCATGAATCTATATTTTTTCTCAAAATTCATCTTTTTGTTTATGTAGGATTTGTGATTTCCCCTGTATGCATATAACATAATAAAATACTGTTAGAAAATGAAAAAAGGTTAATCTGAATATTACTATAACAATTAAAGAAATGAAAAACTCTAATTTTCTGACAGAGAACTCTAGGCCAAACTGGCTTCACTGCAATTTCCACTGATCATTTAAGAAGTAATTGCAATCTAACAAAAATTCTTCCATAAACAAAAGGATAAGAGTCCCAAAATAACTTTATGAGGCTAGTATAACCTTGACACTAAAACCTGACAAAGACTATATGAGTAAATAACATTATAAGTCTTTTCTGATTCATAGTCATGAAAGAACAAATCCTAAAAACTGTTCATAAATCATATTTAACAATATATAAACAGCCTAATATATCATGACCTCGAGTTTATCTCAGAAATGCAGGTCTGGTTAAAATTTTTTTTTAAGATTTTTATTTATTTATTTGCCAGAGAGAGAAAGATCACAGGCAGGCAGAGAGGCAGGCAGAGAGAGAAGGAGAGGCAGGCTCCCCACTGAGCAGAGAGCCCCATGCGGGGCTCGATCCCAGGACCCTGAGATCATGACCTGAGCCGAAGGCAGAGGCTTTAACCCACGGAGCCACCCAGGTGCCCTGGTTAAAATTTTTAAAATGTAATTCACCACATTAACATTTTAGAGAAGAATATTTTGATTATGCAAAGAGGCATAGAAAAAAATTTGATAAAATATGATGTCCATTCTTTCCAAAAAAATAGCAACGAATATATGAGAGCTTCCTTAATATGGTATAATGTATCTATAAAAATACTTATTGAAGTGCTCGCTTCAGCAGCACATATACTAAAAATACTTATTGAAAACATCACACTTATCCATAATACATTAAAATACTTCTCATTGACATTGAGAATATGACAAGATGGGTGCCACCATCACTACTATTCAACATTATAGTAGAACCCCTATTTAGTTCAGTTCATTAATAATAAAAAAGAATTAAAACATAAATATGGGAAAAGAAATATAAAATTATCCTTATTCATAGATTATATTATCAATTACATAGAAAAATCTAAAAGAATCTATAGATAAATTATTACATTAAGAAGGAACTTTAGTAAAATTGCTGGATATAAAAATGATATACAAAAATCAATTTTCTCTTTTTTAAGATTTTATTTATTTATTTGAGAGAGAGAGAGAGATAGAGATTGTGACAGAGATAGTGAAAGAGAGAGTACAAGTGAGGAGGAGAGGGAGAAGCAGGCTCCCCACTGAGTAGGGAGCCCAGTGTGGGGCTCTATCCCAGGACCCTGGGATATGATCTGAGCTGAAGGCAGATGATTAACCAACTGAGCCACCCAGGTGCCCCTCAAAAATCAATTTTCAATAAATGAGCAAGAAACATAGAAGTTAAAAGATTCCAGTTATAATAGCATCAAAAATGTCTATTCAGAGGGGTGCCTGGGTGGCTCAGTGGGTTAAAGCCCCTGCCTTCGGCTCAGGTCATGATCAGGGTCCTGGGATCAAACCCCACATGGGGCTCTCTGCACAGCGAGGAGCCTGTTTCCCCCTCTCTCTGCCTGCCTCTCTGCCTACTTGTGATCTCTCTCTGTCAAATAAATAAATAAAATCTTTTTAAAAATATCTATTCAGATATACCTCTGAAACAAAGTCATGAGAGTCAACAGTCCTCCATAACTAGAAGAAACTAAGTAATTGACAAGAATAATTTTAAATGTACCAGATAGTGATGGAACCAACAAGGATTAAGTAAATTAATGTTCCAAGGAAGGCAAAACTTTTTCAAAGTGAAATGACAAACTAATGATGTACTGTATGGTGACTAACATAACATAATAAAAAAATTTTTTAATAAAGAAATGACAATCCTTGAGTGTTTTTCTCCTCTGGAAAATGTACCAACACTAAGAACAGGTTGAGGATCAGGCTTACCCAGGCAAAAAGCCTCTACTGGGAGAAAGAAAAAACAACAAAGCTTTTAACAGTTTGACAGGGCTAGTTGACAAATTGAAAAGTTGATGAGACTTAAATGCTCAGCAGATTTCCTCTACCGGCCATTTGCTGACTTCTGGTACTGCACAAAAATACAGGGAGCTAGGTCAAATACTTCTAAAAGGTAAAGTGAAATCTCCAGCAACCACCCAGTTTTTAGGAAACAAACGTGCTGGGATTTGAAGCCACTGGAGGCTGCAAACTGTGAATGGCAGAAATGGATCCTCTACAGTCTTTCAACAACTTAAAAAACAAAGACCCACCAATGGTAAAAACCAAGGTTTTACATTCTAGAGAAGAAGAACAAACCAGATGTAAACTGAGATTTACTAAAACTGCAGTCTAGCCCTCACTCGGCTCAATATCTAATTGGATTGAGGTAAGCATTCCCTTACCCTATCTGCCTAAAAGGGGAAAGGTGGGACTCTATTTAGAATATCTCATCAAGAACCTTTGTGGTTCTTTTATACATGGTACATGACTTGCAATTAAAAATTACTAGAATAGTTCCAAGAATGGCCAAAATCAACAAGACAGTAAACAACAAATGCTGGAGAGGATGTGGAGAAAGGGGAAGCCTCCTCCACTGTTGGTGGGGATGCAAGTTGGTGCAGCCACCTTGGAAAACAGTATGGAGATTCCTCAAGAAATTAAATATACAGCTACCCTAAGACCCTGCAATTGCACTACTGGGTATTTACCCCAAAGAACCAGATGGTGTACAAAGAAGGGCCACATGGACCCCAATGTTCATAGCCGCAATGGCCACAAGAGCCAAACTGTGGAAAGAACCAAAATGCCCTTCAACAGATGAG
>CM052801.1:100867904-100887915 GCA_028533885.1 Nasua narica
GGCACTGTGAGAAGGAAGGGAAGGATGAATGGGGGGAAATCGGAAGGGGTGATGAACCAGGAGAGACTGTGGACTCTGAGCACAAACAGGGTTTTGGAGGGAAGGGGGTGGGGGGGTGGGTGAGCGTGGTGGTGGGTATTGAGAAGGGCATGTATTGCATGGAGCACTGGGTGTGGTGCATGAACAATCAATCTTGTAACACTGAAAAAATAAACATATTTGGGGAAAAAATTTTAAAAAATTTAAAAAATTACTAGAATAAATAAATAAATAAATAAATAAATAAATAAATAAATAAATAAATAAAAATAAAAACTACTAGAATAGCCAAAATCCAGAATACTCACCACACCAAATGTTGGTGAGGAGCACAGAATGTGGAGCACAGAATGTGCAGCAAAGAAATTCTCATTCATTGGTGTTGGGAATAAAAAGTGGTAAGACAGTTTGGAGGTTTCTTATAAAACTAATAGTAATTTTACTCTACAATCTAGCAATCATACTCCTTGGTATCTACCTAAAGTAGTTGAAAACTTATGATCACATGAAAAGCTACACACAGGTGTTTTTAGAAATTTCATTCATAATTTCCAAAACCTGGAAGCAAACAAGATGTCCCTTAGTAGGTGAATGGATAAATAAACTGTGATACATCCAGATGGAATTTTATTCGGTGTTAAAAAGAAATAAGCATGGAGTGCACTTACGATGAGCATGGGGTGATGCATGGAAGTGTTGAATCACTATAGTGTACAGCTTAAACTAATATAATACTGAATGTTTACTAACTGGAATTAAAATAAAAACTTAAAAAAAAGGAAATAAGCTATCAAGTCATGAAAAGGCATGGAGGAATCTTCAATGTATATTACTAAGTGAAAGAAGCCAATCTGAAAAGGATTCATCCTGTATGATTCCAACTATATGATACTCTGGAAAAGGCAAAACCATGAGAAGGGAAAAAGATTAGTAGTGGTTTTTGTTTTGTTTTATTTTGTGGAATTACATAGGTTGATTCTAAAATCTATTTAGAAGTGAAAAAGGTAAAAAAAAATACTTTCCATGTACATGTTAGCTATTTGTATATCTTTGTAAAAATGTCTATTCAGGTCCTTTGCCCATTTTTAAATTAGATTTTGATATTGAGTTGTACACGTTCTTTATATATTTTGAACATTAGCCCAAATTAGTGTTCTTGGTTTTCTGGGAGGTAAATACCCAGTAGTGTGATTACTGGATCATAAACTAGTTTTATTTGTAACTTTTTGAGGAACTGTTTTCCAGAGTGGCTGCACCAGTTTACATTCCCATTGACAATGCAAAAAGGTTCCTTTTTTTCCACATCCTTGCCAACACTTGTTGTTTCCTGGGTTGTTGATTTTAGCCATTCTGACAGGTGTGAGGTGATAACTCATTGTAGTTTTGATTTGCATTTCTCTGATGATCAGTAATGTTGATCATCTTTTCATGTGTCTATTGGCCATCTGTGTCTTCTTTAGAAAAATGTCTATTCATGTCTTCTGCCCATTTTTAATTGGATTATTTATTTTTGGAGTGTAGAGTTTTATAAGTTGTTTATATATTTTGGATTCTAACCCTTTATCAGATAGGTCATTTGCAAATATCTTCTCCCATTCTGTAGGTTGCCTTTTAGTTTTGTTGATTATTTCCTTTGCAGTACAGAAGGGTTTTTGTTTTGTTTTGTTTTGTTTTGTTTTCAGTGTTCCAAGATTCATTGTTTATGCACCACACCCACTGCTCATGTAATACGTGCCCTCCTAAATACCCACCACCAGGCTTTTTAATTTGATGTATTCTCACTTGTTTATTTTTGCTTTTGCTGTCTTTACTTCTGGTGTCAAATCAAAAAAATTAAAAAATTCACCTGAATATGATTTTCTTAGTCACAATAGTAATGAAAACAATAATAATGTTAAAACTATTGTTGAGTTTTTAACGCTCCAGACATTATTTTAATTACTTTATGTGTATCATCTCACAATTCTTTTTTTTTTTTTAAAGATTTTATTTATTCATTTAACAGAGAGAGAACACAAGCAGGCAGAGAGTCAGGCAGAGGCAGAGAGAGAAGCAGCCTGGGAGCAAGGAGCCCGATGCGGGACTCGATCCCAAGACGCTGGGATCATGACCTGAGCCAAAGGCAGTCGCCCAACCAACTGAGCCACCCAGGCGTCCCTCATCTCACAATTCTTATATAAACATATTCTGTAATTGCTATTATTTATCCCCATTATACAAATAAGTAAACTGAAGCTTAGGTTAAATAATATGCTCTGGGTTAAAAAGCTATTTCTGAGTATGTGGTTTATGCCCAAAACAGATGTTCTTTTTTTAAAGATGTATTTATTTATTTGTCAGAGAGCGAGAGAGCACATGCACAGGCAGAGGGAGAAGGGTCCCCGCTGAGCAAGGAGCCTGATGCGGGACTCCATCCTAGGACTCTGGGATCATGACCTGAGCCCAAGGCAGATGCTTAACTGATTGGGCCACCCAAGCATCACCCAAAGCTGATGTTCTTTTGCTCAACATTTTGTTTGTAAGATTCAGATTGCTACATATTATATATTTTCACAAATAATGTGATTACAGCTTGACAAAAATATATATTTAATCAAATTGGCCTGTCTAAACTCAAGTAGGTACTTGTTGCTATTCAACAATCCAACCACATGTCCTTTCCATCTGTTTTCACACTCTTCTAGAAGACTATGTCCCACTTCCACTTTATTGAAACCATCAATACCTCCTTCCCATCCCCCCTCTCACTTGGTGACCTTGCTTCCTGTTTCACTGAGAAAAGATAGGGGATCCAAAGAAAATGTCTACCAGCTTACAATAACTACTCACCCGCTAGCATCACACCTATATATTATGCCTTCTTTCCAGGACTATGGATAAAGTATCCTTACTCCTGCATTTCCACTTTTGCACTGGTTACCATCTATGTTTCTTCAAGGACAGAACTGCAAAAATTCTACCCTCTGCCTTGTGTATCATTTCTCCCTCTTGACTGGATCATCCTCATTAGTATTAATATATCCCATCAGTAAAAAACTTTCTTTAAACCCCACATCTCGTCTCAGCTACAGCCTCATTTCTTTGCTCTCCTTTACAGTAAAACTCAAAAGCATTGTCTAATCTCACTAGCCCAAATCTCTCTTCTGTTCTCTCCGGAGAGAAAGAGAATACCACCACTACTCCACTGGTAATTTTACATAGGATACCACTTAATTTCACCTTTGCCAAATCCAAATCCTATGGACAATGCACACACAATTTTTCAGCAACATTTGACATAAGTGAGCACTCACTCCTCAGAACATTTTCTTTATTTGGCTTCCAGAATACCATTATTCTTCCCTCTTTATTTTCCTCCTACTTCACTCGCTGCTCATCTCCAGTCTCTTTTGCTGGACATTCTTCATTTCTCTGCCACTAATATTGGAAAGCCCTAAGGTTTAATGCTTAAAACTTTTCTTTCTGTGCTCATTCCTTAAGTGATCTCCTCTAGTCCCTTCATTTTAAATAGGCTTATATGCTTATGACTCCAGAATTTATACTTCTAGACTGGATCTCTTTCCTGAAGGGCACCTCAAACTTAACATAGCCAAAAAAAAAACAGATTTCTACCTTTAAACCTGTTCAACCTACAGTCTTCATAATCTCATAAAATAACAGCCACAACCTTCTCATTACAGATGCCACAAAGAACTTGAGAGCTACCTTAACTTCATTCTTTTTCTCATATCCTACATCCAGTCCATAAGCAAATCCTTTTGACTCTGCTTCCAAAAGTACATTCATAACCTAATGACATCTCACTACATCCATTTTAACTGCTACCACTCTAGTCTTGGCCATCATCATCTTTAGCCTGGCCTATTGTAATAGCCTCATAAATTCCTGCTTCCCCCTTTGAACCCCGACTGCCTATTCTCTCTGCAACCAGAGTGAGCCTTTCAAAATATACAAAAAATTATGTCACTCATGTGTTTACAATTCTCCAACCTGTCACATCACTTAGAGTCAAAGCCAGAGTTTTCATAATGGCTCACAAAACCCTAAATAACTTTTTAAACTTTATCTCCTACTATTCTCCTTCTCCATCACTTCACTCTTTGCTATTCTCAAATACATCACGTGTGAGTTCACCTCTTCCTGGAACCTCTCTGCCAGGGCATGGCTCCTTCCCTTCTTTCAGGTCTCTGCTCAGATGTAACTTCAATAGAGAGGACTTTACTATCTTACTAAATTAAAACAACAGTCACCTATAACCACATACTCTTTCCCTTTTACTGTGTTATACTCTCCATAGCACTTACCATCTGGCCAACTCTGTTTATTTTCTATCCCCTCACCAAAATATAATCTTCATGGGGACAAGAAAAATTGCCTGATGTTTTTTACACTGGCTCGTCTTCAGAAAATATAATAGCTCCTCACATACGTAAAGTTTCTAATAAGTATTTATTGAAAGAATACATGAACAAATGAAACATTGTATCTGTAATTCTCTCTCCCCTCACATAAAGCATTCTAATAAACAATACCAAAAGGAATGGAAAAAATAAGCGCTTTGTCTATCTAGATTTTTAAAGGAATTCTGAGATACACAATTCAGGAATGATTAGTTTCCTATCGGTGCTACAGCAAATTACCACAAACCTACCATAAAACCTAAATTTGTGTTAAAGCAACACAAATTTATTCTCTTGCAGTTCTAGAGGCCAGAAACCTAAAATTAGTTGGCAGGTCTACCTTTCTACCAGAAGCTTTAGGGGAGAATCTATTATTTGCCTTTACCAGCTTCCAGTGCGTACCGTCATTGTCTCATGGCTCCTTCCTCCATCTTCAAAGCAGCAGCACAGTATCATCTTTTTTTAAATTTTTATTTATTTATTTTTAGTATCTTCAATTCTTAATATCTTCTCTCTCTCTCTCTCTCTCTCTCTCCCCTTCCTCCCTCCCCTGGCTTTCATTGCAACATGTCCATCTTTGATTTTGACCTTCTTGCCTTTCTCTTATAAGGACCCTTGTGATTACATTGGGCCCACCCAGATAATGAACAATAATCACCTCACCTCAAGATCCTTAACTTACTCATATCTGCAAAGTCCCTTTGGCCATGTCTGGTAGCATATTAACAGATTCCTGGGATTAAGACATGGACATCTTTTGAGGGACATCATTCAGCCTACCACAGGGTAGAAGAACAATTCAAAAATAAAATAAGTAACACATATATAGTGCTTACTATGCACCAGGCCATTATTATAAGCACTTTACATACAGCAACTTATTGGATTTTAATTGAATTAAATTTTATTGAATTTTAATTCCTTAAGATGCTGTATGTAAAGCCACACTAATTAGTAGCTACTATTCTAAGTCATGCTATTTGGTAGTTACGATTATTACCTCAAATTTTAATACATTAAGAAACTGACACAGAAAAATCAGGTAACTTGATCACCATATTTCCAACATGTTTAATTTAAAAAAAATACTTCTACAGATCAACACTAAAAGCTAGAAAATAATGGGATATTCCTTTAAAGTTCTGGAAAATGATTATTTCCACCCTAGAATTCTGTACCAGCAAAGTACTAAGCAATTCTGAAGCTAAAATAAATGTTTTTAGGGGCGTCTGGGTGGCTCAGTGGGTTAAAGCCTCTGCCTTTGGCTCAGGTCATGATCTCAGGGTCCTGGGATCGAGCCCCAAGTCGGGCTCTCAGCTCAGCAGGGAGCCTGCTTCCTCTTCTCTCTCTGCCTGCCTTTCTGCCTACTCGTGATCTCTCTCTGTCAAATAAATAAATAAAATCTTTAAAAAAATAAAATATAAAATAAAATAATAAAATAAAATAAAACGTTTTTAGAGGTGCCTGGGTGGCTCAGTTGGAAGAGCATGTGACTCTTAATCTCAGGGTTGGGGGTTCGAGTTGGGTATAGAGATTACTTCAAAAAAATAAACTTAGAGTAAAATAAAATAAATGTTTGTACAGACATTTGAAAGCTAAAACATTTTACCATCAACATACTCTTTCTCAGGGAGCTATTATTAGAAGAGGTGCTCCAGTAAAATAGTCATAATTTAAGAGGGAGAAAGAAATGAGATACAAAAAACAGGAATTCCAGCCCAAAATAGTACAAAATGAAATTCCCAAATTGTCTTGATAATGGATATTCCTAGGATAATAGCTGTGTAGCAGACCTAGAAGAGCAACTGGTCCAAACTGAAGCAAATTGAGGGCTCCAACCAAATATAGGCAATTGAGAGTTTACCTATTTATTAACATATTTAAAAGATACTTATGCTTAATGATTGATAAAGAAAAAAGAAACAGACAAATAAACAAGGTACCAGGAACTCCAGGAAAGAGAACTGTGACCATGTTATAATATGTTACCAAATTCTATTGAGAGGATAGGAAAAAGAGATATGTAGGTGTGTCTGAGTGTATATATGTCTGTCTGTGTTGGACAATTGGAATGAATGTCTGTGAGAAAGTTGTCCTTATCATTCATATAGAAAGCAAATGGATAATATAAAAAATAGAAAAATACAAAGAAATAAGTTTATAAATTTTATTTAAAAATATGGAATTGACAAAAAATGTGTAAAGGTTCAAGTGACTATGTCAGATCACAGAGAATCAGAGGTGAAGGGAATTAGGGCAGGAGATGACTTTTTTTTCTTTTGAGGTTTAATATTGCTATCTGACTTTTAAAATCATGTATATGTGTGACACTGGTAGAAAAAAGGGCTTTGTTAAAGTCTCTCTGAGACAGACTAGGTCTAGGTCTTAGCCTTATTTCATGGATTTTGCATGACTTTTGGACAAGGGAAACAGATTCCGCCAGCCAAAAGACAAAAATAATGACAGTCAGTATTGAGGTTTTAGCTGAGAAAGGAAGAAAAAAATGAATTTTTACTGGTACCAACCTACCAAATTATCCAATTTTGTAGTTTTTGCCAGTGCTGCTCAGCTGTTCCATCACCAGGCATTTATCTAAATTTGGAGGTTGAGTGCACTATTTGATTTAACTATGTGTACCTGTTACCTTGAAAAATATAATTTTTAAAAGAATTGTTCTAAATGGAATGAATTACAAGAGATGGTGAGTGAGTCTGCAATATCTATGGTGACCATACACTCAATTTTGTGCAGAAAACTCTCAGGTTCTACCTGTGTCCCAGCATAATTTTTCATAGTGCCCACTTTTATTCACAGAGGTATGATGATTTGGATTCTACATTATATAGTTTCTCTACCAATACACATAGGGGATAGAGAGTCTAGAAAGCTATTTAACAAGGCTATTTTCCAGGGAGTTAATGCTTAAAATAGAAAGTTGGATTAAGTAACCAGTAAGGTATTTCCAACTCTAAACTTCAAGGTTATGATTTTTTTCCTTTTTTTTAAAATTTTTTATTAACATATAATGTATTATTTGCCCCAGGGTACATGTCTGTGAATCATCAGGCTTACACATTTCACAGCATTTGCCATAGCACATACCCTCCCCCATGTCCATATCCCTACCCCCCCACACCTCCCAGCAACCCTTAGTTTGTTTCGTGAGTTTAGGAGTCTCTTATGGTTTGTCTCCTTCCCCATCCCATCTTGTTTCATTTCTCTTCCCCACCCCCCCATAACCCCCTGCCCTGCCTCTCAAATTCTTCATATCAGAGAGATCATGTGATAATCGTCTTTCTCTGACTTATTTCACTTAGCATAATACCCTTTAGTTCCATCCACGTCGTTGCAAATGACAAGATTTTGTTTCTCTTGATGGCTGCATAGTATTCCATTGTGTGTGTGTGTGTGTGTGTGTGTGTGTGTATGTGTGTGTGTGTGTATATATATACCATTTCTTCTTTATCCATTCATCTGTTTTTTTATACCATTTCTTCTTTATCCATTCATCTGGTTTTTTTTGTTTTTTTTTTCTCCCCAAATTTGTTTATTTTAATCTTTCAGTGTTACAAGATTGGGTATCAAGAGGGACATGTACTGCATGGAGCACTGGGTGTGATGCATGAACAATCAATCTTGTAACACTGAAAGGTTATGATTTTTTTTACTGGACAAATATAATTCATATGAAAGGCAAAAACACGCTCTGCTTCTTCTATTGGCATAAAATTCAAAACCATCTGTCTGCCAACTATTCATATCAACCACTACCCACCAGCCTATAGTCATCCCAGGCTCCTCCCCTAATGCAAGAATTTACCATTCAACGCCCCAGATGCTTTTGGCTTATCTCTGACAGAGACATTAAAGTTCACCAAATACTCCTTTTGCTCTCCTTTATTTTCCAGTCCCCTTCATGTTGAGTAGCATCACATGACTGGTTCTAGTCAACTCAATGTGTTGTAGAAGGGCATGTACCACTTCTATGGTGAGGTGCTGAAAAGCCCCTGTATCATTCCCCACTTGCTTTCTTTTGCCATGAGACTCATGAAAGCCAATGTGCCAAATGATAAAGCCATAAGATACCATCAGTCTGGGTCCCTGAGTGACTGGAGCTGAGCTCTCCATGCTGACCAGCATTGGAAAGGTAGTTGAAGAAAGAAACAAATATTAGTTGTGTGTTTAGACAGGGAGGAATCTGTTACCACAGCATTGTCTAGCCAAACCTGACCAACAGACTCGCACTGACAGGCATCTCCAAATTTTTTGCCAAGTGGCTAAGGTTGCATTTAGTCTCTCAGCTACCAAGTAATATATATATATATTTTTCCAGACAGTTTCTGTCTGAAAAAGTAGATAAAGAAAGCCACTTGGGGCTTTATTCTAAGAGAAATGAGCAGAACATCTAGTTGTGCTGAATTCCATAGAAAAAGTAATATGGGACCTGACCATATCTTCTCCTCAGACCAGATGCTCAGGTATGTTTAGAGCATAGTCTCATCTCAATTTGCTACAAATGAAGGTGACCTTTAGGTCTATAACTAGTTTTTTACAGATGAGTTTTGTACACAGCCATTTCTTTGTTTTCCTTATATTTTTTCAACTTAGCATTTTCTGAGAATAAATTATGGGAAATGATTCAGGCTGAAAGTCATAGTGTCTTTTCTCAAGCAGATCAAAGTCCAATAGGAAGGTAGAAAACTGTCCCCTAAATACAATACAAGGTGGAATCAAGTCAGTGCTATTTTGGACATGTATGCTCTGAAGGAGTGAATGATTCAAGAAGTCTGTGTTATCTTTCAATAATTTTACCAAAGTACATCTTATATCAAAACAATATTTAATGACCTTGGCAAAGAACTGAAGGAGTAAATGTATAGGCATTCAAGGTAAATTTGGTCAAGAAATCAGAATTGTTATACTGTATCATAAAGATGGATGGTCTGGCCCTAGAGGTAGGACCCAAATCTTTCTACACAAGGCTACTGGAAGAACCTGGCATATCCTACACGTATCACCAGTCTTAAACCATGTTAGCCATGTCTGCTCTTGCCCCGGGAATGGATGCTGCTTCAAACATCTTTGTAGTAGGATTAAGCTGAGGATACCTAATCATAAGTACTAACTATACATCACCCTGACTCTCACTTTTTCAAGGGTGAAATTTAATACTTTGGCCCCCCAAAACATTTCACTTGGTTTCCCCTTAACATAACTGAGAAAGATCGGATTTTTTCAAAGAAGAAAACCATTTTTTTTAATACTAAGGGAATTTTAAAAACAAACAAATAGTACAAAACACAAAAAGGACAAGTTCAATGTATATAGGCCCCACTTACTCCATCTGCTGTCTTGCTCTAAAGAGCTGACACAACCTTGCAGGACCCTACCTTGATTCCTTCTTTACCTTATGACTACTCTGTTATCTTGTTTTCATCAACCTACAACCCAAAGATTCTCCCTGGACACATTAATAACATCCATTGTATGGAGAGAGAGAGGGAGGGAGATAGAGACAGAGAGAGAGAGAGAGAAACAGACAGACAAGAAATCAATTCCCCCTATATTGACTACTTATTCAAATCCTTTCACTCAAATCTGGCTTTCTGGCTTCTAGGCTGAATCATACTCCTCTCTCTCCCTGGTAAACGACCTCACAGATGATATTCTACCCTTACATAAAGCCTGTATTCCCTGCCAAATACAGATATAACATTACCCAAATGAAGTATCCATACACCTATATTTAAATATATTTAGAGAGTAACAGGGCAGGTATGGAGGGAAAGGGCATTTCATCATATACAATGCTTCTCAAAGTGTAGTTCCAGAATTGTGTATAACAGAACCTCTCACAAAATGAAAATTCCTGTGTGCTGCAAAGGACTACAGTGTTGGGATGAAACCCACAAATCTGCATCTTAGAACACACCAGATGATTCTGATGTAAATAAAAGTTCGAGAGTCCTACGAATAAAGAATCAGGCAAAATTAGATTATTAAATTCAGGTTATGTTAACACAAAACACCTATTATGTGCCCCGAAGTATGCAATATGGTTTTACATATAAGAACTATCAACTTTACACCAGCCCTGTCAAAAGGTCTCATTTTGCTCTCAAGAAAATGGAGACATAGAGAAATAAAGTGATTTCCCAAGGCTATGCAGCTACTAGAGGCAGTCACTACAGTTAAAGTTTAAAGGGTAATGTGCTAGTCTTAAAGAGAAGTGTGGGAGGAGGAAGGGGAAATTGAGGAAAAGTTAATTGCCTAGACCCTGTAGCCAGAGTTTTCTGTGTTAAAATCCCCATTCTACCACTTCAAGCTGTGACCTTGTGAAAGTTATTGAATGCTTCTGTACCTCAGCTTCTGAACTGTAAAATGGGGATAAGACCAAAACCTTCCTCATAGCTTTAAGTGCATTAATATGAGTGAGGTACTTAGAGTAATACTCAGCATGTAGTAAGCTGCATATAAGTGGTAGCTATTATTATTATATTGCTTCAACTGTAATTGTGTACATTAGCTTCAGATCTCCTTCAGCAGCAATTGCTGTATCCAAAGAGCTGGCCTCCTACTCACTACCAATATATAAATCTCAGGGTCTCTGAAAACTTGGTGGCATGGGCGCTAAGTCTAATTTTTTTTTCAATAAGAATTTATTTATTTATTAGAGAGACAGAGAAAAGAGAGCATGAGAGGAGAGAAGGTTAGAGGAAGAAGCAGACTCCCCGTGGAGCCGGGAGCCCGATGTGGGACTCGATCCCGGAACTCAAGGATCATGACCTGAGTCAAAGGTCAACCAACTGAGCCACCCAGGCGTCCGCTAAGTCTAATTTTAAGCCTAAGGAAGAACTCTGTCCTCACCAGTCTGCTAGTCTGTTAACAATGGCGGCTGCATCCACCATTAGAATTATTCCATTTTGTTTATACATTGTAGAACCCAGACAAATATAGGTAACTTATCAGGGTTGGAAGGTAAGATACTAACCGACTAAGTCTTTTTAAAAATCAGCCAGCTGAAACTTAGAATCAAAATTCCAAGGAAATGTAAAACTACCTGGGGAAATTTCAGAACTGAGAGTGTGTTTGACACTTGAGAGAGGCTCTAGTACCAATTTATTTCAGACACTGGTCTTTGTGAAAAACAACACCAACTTATGACCTGTCAGATTCTCTATTAACTAGAACGTGTTTGTTTACTAAAAGCAGCAGCAGCGTATGGTGTTCTAGGCATCACTAAACTACTTATGGTAGAATGGTGAGAATGTTTCATAGAAATGACATAAAAGCAAGCACCTGCACAATGGATAGGTGGGGAAAGGAGAAAGGGTGTCACATACAAAATTCAATTATAACTGCTTTTTCCTCATCCCCATCTGGGTAAGGGGGAGTTGGAGAATGGTTCATAATAGAAGCCATGCCTCTACACTTCTTCCTAATGGCAGACGCCGGTGCATCATGTAAAAAGAGCACTGGAAAGGAAGATTGGCCAGGGAAGGCAGTACCTATTTTTCTCTACAGAACTAAAGCAGGACTCACATATGTCCCATTATTCCATGCTGCTAACCTAGCTGCTCAAAGGATATGAAACTTCATAATTCAAATAAATACTTTCACAATAGAAAAGCATAGTTCCACCCAACTCAAACAGACATGCTCCAAGTTGCTGATGCCCAATAAGGGGCTATTCTTCTCGGAAGAAGCTTCAAGAAATGCCTATTTGCTCTTATTATTGAGAGCCAAAAACTCAGAATCTTCACATTCCAGGGTTGGAAGGAACTTCAAAGATTATGCAGCTGAGAAGTCAAGTAAGATAAGGAGAGAAGATTAACCATTGGCTGAGAAGCAATAGATGCTCAATAAAGATTCATATATTTAAACTAAAGTGAATTACAGTGGGCAATCAGGCTTAGGAACCCTACTTTGATAAAGAATGAGATGGGACTATAAAACAGTAAGACTATTTTTTGTTTGGCTACTAAACTGGATCCTCTCCCATCTGATGTTTATAATAAATCTTCAAATTAGATTGGCAAAACCTCAAATATAATATCATAAAGTTCTTTTAGTGTTCTAAGATGAAATTCACCTGTGCTATGAACTGCATTTATTTATTTGTTGTCCATCTTCTCTTGGAATGTAATTCTTTCTCTCAAAATTGTACTCTAGTTTTTGCAGTGAGGGCACTGGTGGCATCTGGAGCGGGACAATTCTCTGTGATACACCATCCTGCAATTTGAAGGACTATTAGCTTATCTAGGTCCTCCTACTAAATGCTAGGTTCTTTGGGTAACCAAAGAACCCACATACACAACTTGTATTCCCACCAACAGTGTAAGAGGGTTCCCCTTTCTCCATAAACTCTCCAACACTTGTTACAACTCACAAGTTTTGACAAGCACCATGAAATAAACACCATGACAAGCACATGAAGAAATACCATAGTAACATAAATATGGTAACCATCGCTGATGACTGGGAAAGGTTGAGAAGTCCTCATAGGAAAGGTGTCCCCGCATAATAAATAAAAATTAAGGAGCACCTGTGTAGCTCAATTGGCTGGGAATCCAGGTCTTGGTTTCAGCTCAGGTCATGATCTCATAGGTCATGGGATCAAGCCCCACATTGGGGGGGGAGGTCCATGCTCAGTGGGGAATCTGCTTAAAGTTCTTCTCCCTCTGCCCCTCCCCCTACTTGCTCTCTCTCTAAAATAAATAAGTAAATCTTTTTTAAAAAACCACAAAAATTAAATAATCCATGATAAAAGGGGAAAAGATATTCACAAAAGGGGGAAGTATACAGAAATATAAGTTTTCAAGCAACAGTCTAGTTTGCTGGATAAATAGATATAGTAGATAAGTTGATAAAAGATAGATGGGGTAATCACATGACTAGAATATTTGAAAGTCAGGAAACTGGATTTGGACTTTAAACCACTTTGATAACATTAAAGAACAGAGCTTACTATCATCATTATTTTATGGTAAGAAGCATTATGTTATAGTGTAAGACACAAAAGGTCTAAGATTCATTCTTGATTCTACCTCTAGCTATCTCTGTGAACTTGAGCAATTTATTTAACTGAGTTTATCCCACATATGTATGAAGGAGTTAGGCTGAATGGTCTTTAAAGGCCCATCTTCTGGGGCACCTGAGTGGCTCAGTGGGTTAAAGCCTCTGACTTTGGCTCAGGTCATGATCTCAGGGTCCTGGGATCGAGCCCCACATCTGGCTCTCTGCTCAGCGGGGAGCCTGCTTCCTCCTCTCTCTCTCTGCCTGCCTTTCTGCCTACTTGTGATCTCTCGCTATCAAATAAATAAATAAAATCTTTGAAAAAAAAAGGTCCATCTTCCTCTGACACAATGTGATTGGAAAAGTCTAACCTATTACCCTTGGTCAATCCTATATGTGACATCTATTTATCTGCAGCCTATATTGAATAATTTTACAGAAACTTTAAGCTAATAACTCTGTTATGTCAGGAAAAAAATCTTTGAAATTAATATCTTAGAAGTTCTTCCAACCACCATGGGTTGTAGAAGATCATCTGTAAAAAAAAGTAGTGACATATTAGTTCAACATTTTGAAACTAGGTGACAATTATTTTATAAAGCAAAGAAACACCCACACACAAACAGGAAATATCTACTACCACCTTGTAACTCAGAAAAAGCGGGAAGAAAGGTCCAGTGGAAAAAGGGATGTAAAAGAGGCCAATATTAGAGAGATAATGTGGATTTCTATCTTGAGACTATGAAATGAGCTCAATTATTTACCTTCTTGAAAGTTCAAATGTTCACTGAAGTAATAGGAAAAATATAAAGAAAATACAATGAGGAAGTTTCTCAAAAAATTAAAAAAAGAGCTACCCTATGACCCAGCAATTGTACTACTGGGTATTTACCCCAAAGATATATATGTAGTGAAAAGAAGGGGCATATGCACCTCAATGTTCACAGTAGCAATGTCCACAATAGCCAAACTGTGGAAAGAGACAAGATGCCCTTCAACAGACAAATGGATAAAGAAGATGTGGTCCATATACACAATGGAAAAATACTCAGCCATCAGAAAGGATGAATACCCAACTTTTGTATCAACTTGGATGGAACTGGAGGAGATTATGCTAAGTGAAATAAGTCAAACAGAGAAAGTCAATTATGGTTTCACTTATTTGTAGAACATATAAGGAATAGCATGGAGGACATTAGGAGAAGGGAAAAATGAAGGGGGAGAAATCAGAGTGGGACATGAACCATGAGAGACTATGGACAAAGAAAACAAACTGAGGGTTTTAGAAGGGAGGGGGTGGGAGGATGGGTGAGCCTGGTGATGGGTATTAAGGAGGGTATGGATTGCGTGGAGCACTAGGTATTATATGCAATCAATGAATCATGGAACACTACATCAAAAACTAATGATGTAATGTATGGTGACTAACATAACACAAGAAAAAAAAAGAAAATAATACATTACAATGAAAGAGTACAAATAGGGGAACCATCATTAGAAAACAAAGCCTGGAAAATTTTTACAAGATAGAAAGCAAGTATAATATTGATGGTAAAACCAACGCATAGAGTATATGATGTAAAAATAGAAAGAGTAGGGAGACAACTATTGAAGAAGTAAAAGGAAATTAACAAGCTGTGGGGACACAAAAACAGTAAGCATAAGCATGTCATAGAAAAATCATCATGGTGACAAAACATCAGAGAACAGCTGAAACATTTATCTGTACTTCCCAACACCAATACAAATACCAAAATATGTATAAAGAGTACCTGGATACAGTATTTTGACCTTAGCTTCAGTTATAAGTTTTGAAAACATGGAGTATATTTCACGATGGGCTTCTATTATGTGTATTAGGACTACAGTAACATCTTCCAATATCGACAAAAAATGGGAGGATACATGGAAATACAGTTCTACATAGGAGTTTAATACACTAAGGCATTCTACTCCAGGATGGAGACTTCCTTACTTTGGCAATAATAATAATAATGGCAATCTCTGGCTTGCCAGGCAGCTTTATACCAAAGTATACTGGAGGGAGGCCTATCAGGCCAGCCATTCACTTATACACAGGGAAAATTACTCAATATTCCATTCAGTGGAGAAGTCTGTTGAGACAATGTACCCTCCATAACTGCAAAAGAAATCCATATCAGCTAGTACTGATGAACCTTCTTTGGTGAATATGAATAGGCAATCAAGAATCACCAGATACTTGAAGAAAACCATGGTAATCAAAGACAAGAGGGAAGATGAACAAATTGAACAATTTTCCCCAAGAGAAAGAGATAACTTTTTAGAAAAACTTTAAAATGAGTTCATTTAATAACCTCATAGAAAGTCAACAGGAATTCAAAACAATAAAACAAGAACATGGTGCTATCAAACTGTATCAATCTGATTTCTAATAAATTAAAATACTTTTTAAAGTTTTAAAAATTCAGCAAAAAAGAAAACTGGGGGTAGAGAAGATAGCTAAAGATTAATGACTTGGAAGACCTAACTAGGATATTGTCCCTGAAATCTCTAAGAATGAAAAGTAATATATCAAAACAAAGACAATAAAGGAAGTCGATTATTTGATAAATGCTATAATGATATAAAATACCCTGCAATCAAAACTTCCCCACAGATAAAGCTTCAGGTCAAGATACCTTTGGTAAATTCAATCAAACAGTTATAGAAGAAATAAGGCCAATATTACCTAACCTTTTCTGGAAAGAGAACATAAGGGAATACTTCAACTCATATTATAAGGGCAACATAACCTTGATACCAAAACCTGACAAAAATGGTAAGGAAAAGAGAATTAGAGGTGATTCTTACTCATGTATACAGAAGCAAAAGTCCTAAACAAAAGGTTAGCAAACTGAATAAAGGCATATACAAAAAGGATTTAAAAACATCATGACCAAGTTAAATCTATTTCAGAAATACACAGGTGGCTAAAAATTTTAAATCAGTGTAATTCAACTGAAGAATGGGTAAAGAAGAGGTTATATATATAATGGAATATTATACAGCCCTAAAAAATAAAATCTTGCCATTTACAATGACACAGATGGAGCTAGAGAGTATAATGGGAAGCAAAAATAAGTCAGAGAAAGACAATATCATATGATTTCACTCATATGTATAATTTAAGAAACAAAACAAAGAGCAAAGGGGAAAAAAAGAAAGAGAAAGGCAAACCAAGAACTCGATAGTACTCTTAACTCTAGAGAACAAACTGATGGTTCCCAGAGGGGAGGGTGTGGGGGGATGGGTCAAATGGGTGACGGGGATTAAAGAGTGTACTTGTCCTGAGGAGCACAAGGTGATGTACGGAAGTGTTAAATCACTGTATTGTATACCTAAAACTAATACAACATTGCATGTTAACTAGCTAGAATTAAAATAAAAGCTTTTTTAAAAATCCTTAATGATGAGGAAAATCAACCCACAGAAAAAGAACTATAAATGGCACAGATGATAGAATTAGTAGACAACTTCTTTTTTGGCAATTTGCAATTTACTTTTTTGTTTTACTATTCATTTATTTATTTATTTATTTATTTATTTATTTATTTTATTTAGGGAACAAACTAGGGGTTGCTGGAAGGGAGGTGGGTGGGGAGGTGGAATAATTGGGCAATTGGGCAAAGTGCAAGGAGAGCACTTGATGAAATAAGCACTGGATGAATCACTAAATTCTACCCTTAAAACTAATAGTATACTATATGTTAACTAAATTGAATTTAAATAACAAAATTAAAATCAAACAACAACAACAACAAAAAGAATGAGTAGACAAAGGTGATAAAACACCAATTATAAATATATGCCATACATACAAGAAGGTAGAGGAAAATATGAACATGATGAGGAAAGGAATAGAATATGTAAGATCCAAATTAAAATTCTAGAGAAAAATATAATATCTGGGATGAAAAATCACTAGATTAAATTAACAACAGATTAGACATTGCAGAAAAAAATACTGCTAAACCTTCAACCATAGCAATAGAAACTATCCAAAATGAAAGAGAGGGAAAGAATATTTTAAAAAATGTTTAGAGACCACAATAAGATACCACCTCACACCAGTCAGAATGGCTAAAATTAACAAGTCAGGAAATTACAGATGTTGGTGAGGATGCAGAGAAAGGGAAACCCTCCTACACTGTTGGTAGAAATGCAAGCTGGTGCAGCCACTCTGGAAAACAGTATGGAAGTTCCTCAGAAAGTTGAATATAGAGCTACCTTATAACCCAGCAATTGCACTACTGAGTATTTACCCCAAAGATACAAATGTAGTGATCTGAAGGGGCAAGTGCACCCCAATGTTCATAGCAGCAATATCCACAATAACCAAAATATGGAAAGAGTCTAGATGTCCTTCGACAGATGAATGGATAAATAAGATGTGGTGTATATATACAAAAGAATATTATGCATCCATCAAAAAATTGAAATCTTGCCATTTGCAACAATGTGGATGGAACTAGAGGGAATTTTGCTAAGTGAAATAAGTCAATCAGAGAAAGACAATTATCATATGATCTCACTGATATGTGGATTTGAAAAACAAGGCAGAGGAACATAGGGGACAGAGGAAAAAACAAAACAAGATGAAACCAGAGAGGGAGACAAACCATAAGGGACTCTTAATCTCAGGAAACAAACTGAGGGTTGCTGGAGTGGAGAAGGGTGGGAAGGATTGGGTGGCTCGGTGATAGATATTGGGGAGGGTATGTGCATGGTGAGTGCTGTGAATTGTGTAAGCCTGGTGAATCACAGACCTGTACCCCTGATACAAATAATACATTAAATGTTAATTAAAAATGATTAGAGTATTAGTGAGTTATTGGACAACAGCAAGTGATTTAATATATGTGTAACTGGAGACTGAGAAGTGAATGAAATTATTTGAAGAAATAATGGCCAAAATCTACAAATTTGATGAAAACTATAATCTCATAGATTCAAGCCCAACATTAAAAGTAGTTCTGCAAAATGGAAAACTTAGTTTGTGAATTCTGATTTTTTAAATTTTTTTATTTTATTTTTTTATATATTTTTAATTTTTTATTAACATATGTGAATTCTGATTTTAATGAGAAATTTTTCTTTTCTTAGACACTTAATTCTATTCTGATACTAATTTATCAGATTGCTTCTGAGTATCAGATAATACTACAATTCATAAGTTAAGATTCTTGGTATTTGGATGTCTGTTAGATGATGCTACTAAGAAAATATAAATGAGCTTCCTTTCTGAAAGCTTTTGATATGGTGTCATAATAGCATGCTGTAGATACAACCAGCTGCTTTGTTATCTTTAAATTAGACATTTATAAATATTAAAACTTAAGGAGATGGCAGGTGATGACCTTTCAAATCTTCACCTGTTCAGATCAGACTTAGATAACATTGTTCTTCCTTTTACTTAAAAAAAAGACTTATAGCTCAATAATGTCTTTTCCTTTTTATAATTTGCTGATAATGTATATAAATTTAGCATGCTGTGTAAGCTGTGTCTTAGTTACTGAACAGTTTGTGCAGTGTTATCTTGCCAAATAAAGTTAAAAGTAAAAGGGTGAGTAATATTCTATTGTATAGATGTACCACGTCTTCTTTATCCATTCATTTGTTGAAGGGCATCTTGACTCCTTCCACAGTTTGGCTATTGTGGACATTGCTGCCATGAACACTGGGGTGCCTGTTCCCCTTCTTTTCACTGCATCTGTATCTTTGGGGTAAATGCCCAGTAGTGCAATTGCAGGGTCATAGGGTAGCTCTATTTTTAATGTCTTGAGGAACCTCCATACTATTTTCCAGAGTGGTTACACCAGCTTGCATTCCCACCAACAGTGTAGAGGGGTTGCCCTTTCTCCACATCTTCACCAACATATGTTGTTTCCTGACTTGTTCATTTTAGCCGTTCTAACTGGTATAAGGTGGTATCTCATTATGGTTTTGAAATGTATTTCCCTGATGGCTAGTAATGTTGAACCTTTTCTCATGTGTCTGTTAGCTATTTGTATGTCTTCTTTGGAGAAGTATCTGTTCTTGTCTTCTGCTCCTTTCTTGACTGGAATATTTGTTTTTTGGGTGTTGAGTTTGAGAAGTTCTTTATAGATACTGGATACCAGCCCTTTATCTGTAATGTCATTTGCAAATATCTCCTTCCATTCCATGGGTTGCCTCTTAGTTTTGTTGACTATTTGCTTTGCTGTGCAGAAGCTTTTTACTTGAAGAAGTCCCAAAAGTTTACTTTTCCTTTTGTTTCACTTGCCTTTGGAGACGTGTCTTGAAAGAAGTTGTTGTGGCCAATGTCAAAGAGGTTACTGCCTATGTTCTCCTATAGGGTTTTTTTTTTCTCCCCAAATATGTTTATTTTAATTTTTCAGTGTTACAAGATTGATTGTTCATGCACCACACCCAGTGCTCCATGCAATACGTGCCCTTCTCAATACCCACCACCAGGCTCGCCCACCCCCCCACCCCCTCCCCTCCAAAACCCTCAGTTTGTTGCTCAGAGTCCACAGTCTCTCCTGGTTCATCACCCC
>CM052801.1:100888015-100911134 GCA_028533885.1 Nasua narica
CCCCTTCCTTCTCACGATGCCCTCCATGATTTTCTTTATACTCCACACGTAAGTGAGACCATAAGATAACTGACTCTCTCCGCTTGATGGATTCCTGTCTCACGTTAAGCACTACATCAAAAACTAATCATGTACTATATGGTGGCTAACTGAACATAATAAAAAAATAATAAAAAAAGAAAATCAGAAGGAAGAGAGAAAAAAGTAAAAAAAAAGAGGGAAAATATAATTTTTAAATAAAAAAGAAATAAAAAATCATGACAACATAGTGAATATGGGACTTGAAACATATATAGGAGTAAAATGTGCAACAAAAGTAGCACAAAATCTTGAGGAAAGAAATGGAAGTATACTGCCATATTGTTCTGACATGAAAAGTGGTATAATATTTTATGGTAAGACTTCTGTTTAAAATTGTACTGGAGGTGCTATCTACTGCAATAAGATATGGGAAAAACAAGCATAGAGCTTGAAAAGAAAAAAATTAAAAATTGTATTTATTAGCAGAAGACATGATCCTCTGTGTAGAAAATTTTAAAGAATCTACAAAAAAGCTACTAGAACTAATACGAATTATGAAAATATGTAGAGTGCCTATAAGGTCAATATACAAAATTAATTGCATTTCTTTTTTTTAAGATTTTATTTATTTATTTGACAGAAAGGAGAGAGATCACAAGTAGGCAGACAGAGAGGGGGAAACAGGCTCCCCACTGGGCAGAGAGCCCGATGCAGGGCTTGATCCCAGGACCCTGAGATCATGACCCAAGCTGAAGGCTGAGGCTTTAACCTACTGAGCAACCCAGGTGCCCCAATTGCATTTCTATGTACTAACTATGAAGGCTTAGGAACCGACATACAAATTTAAAATTACCATTAGAATACCATCCCCAAAATGAAAAATTAAATACTCCTAAATAGCATCCAGAATATGTTCAAATGGAAAGGAAAAACTTGACAACAGATATGCAAGACATGAAAAACAGAATTTACAAAGTCTTGTTGGGAGAAATCAAAGAAGACCAAAATAAATGGAGAGATACACTACGTTCACAGATCAAAAATTTATTATTGCTAATATTGATCTAGATATTCAAAGCAATGCCAATCAAAACCCCAGCAAACTATTTTGTAGAAGCTGACAAACTGATTCTAACATTTATAAGGAAATGCATGGAATGTTAAATAACTAAAACAATTTTGAAAAAGAAAATAATTATAGTTATTTAAAGAATTACTATAAAACTACAGTAATCAAGACAGTATAGTATTGGTATAAATATAAGTACATGGATCAATAAAACAGAGTGAAGTGTGTGGAAATAGACTCACATATATGGCCGACTGACATACAAACAAAATGAAAAGGCAATGAAGTGAAGAAAGAATAATCAAATGTTCTAGAAGAAAACTTAAGAAAAAATTTGAGTGACTTTGGAATAGGAATATTTTGAAAATAGGGCACAACAACCATAAATCTAAAAGAAAAAGTGATAAATTATACTTCATTAAAATTAAAGGTTTTTTTCTCTTCCAAAGATGCTGTTAAGAAAACTAAAAGAAATTTTTTACAAAAAACTTGGGAAAAAATATATATCTCTGACAAGGGAATTGTATAGAGTCTATATCAAACTCCTACACTTCAAGAATAAAAAGGCAAACAGCCTACTTCTTTAAGTGAGCAAAATATTTGAATTCTCACTTTACCAACATGCATTAATCTCATAGTTTTCATATTGAGAGAAAGCAGCAAGAACCAATATAATAAAATATATACACTGTGATTACATTTATATAATGTTCAAGAAACAAGCACAACTATACAATATTGTGTAGGCATGCATATATGTGTAGTAAAACTGTAATAAAACAAAAACATTCTAATCAGAGAATTCAGGATATCAGTTTCTTCTATGAAGGAATTAGAAGGAAATGATTTCTAAGGGATATGCAGTGAATGTTTAGGGTGCTGCTAATATTCTATCTCTGAGCCATGATTACATAGGTATTAGCTTTATAAACACAGGTATTTGCTCTTTATAAAATTGATGAAAAGAAAAGTTTTAAGTAACCACAAGTAGAATAAAAATAGAAAGTTAAAATTAACCAGATACCTAGAGAATAAAAAAGAATAAGGAAATTTAATAAATGTATCTAAATGAACATAATGTTATCACAGAAAATTGGAGAATGGAAACTCCATAGCCCCTGGTTCCACAAAAGAAACATATAAGCTGGTTAAAACCTCAGAATCAACTTTTCAAGACTCTATAATCTAGATAAAACTTACAACTAAAGGTAAAATTTTTAAATGCTTTCCATTTGCATTTTCCTTATGATTAGTGATGTTGAACATCTTTCATGTATCTGTTGCCCATCTGTATGTCTTCCTTGGAAAACTGTCTACTCAGGTACCCTGCCCTAAACAAATGCATGAAATGAGAGAAATCAAAAGTGACTACAGGATTTTAGATCTGAACAACTAGAAGGTTGGACTTACTATATATATATATAAGATTATATATATATATATATATATATATATAATATATATATATATATAAGATTTTATTTATTTATTTGAAAGAGAGAGAGAGATCACAAGTAGGCAGAGAGGCAGGCAGAGGGAGAGAGGAGAGCAGGCTCCCTGCTGAGCAGAGACCCCCCCCTCCCCCCAATGCGGGGCTCGATCCCAGGACCCTGAGATCATGACCTAAACCAAAGGCAGGGGTTCAACCCACTGAGCCACCCAGGCACTCCATGGACTTACCATATATTAACAAGAGATTATGTAAGTGTGTTTGGGAGAAAGGACAGAAATTCAGTATGCAATACATTCATTCCTGCTATAACACAACATTCCAGGGAAGAAAAATCAAATTGTTGTTCAGGAGAGCTTGAAGGTGAAAGAACTAGGGTAACATGAAAGCACATTTGTACCAAAAAATTTCTGTACAGAGAACTGCTATATGTAACAGAGAGTACATACAACTCTAATTTTGTTAAATATTGCCTAACTACCCTCTGAGGTTGTATTAGTTCACATTCCCATATATCATAATGCCTGCTTTCCCAAGATTTTACTAATACAGTATGGTATCAGACATTTTTACCTTCCCAATCCAACAGTTGAAAATAATATAATTGCAATTTTATTTCTTTTTTTTAAAAGATCTCATTTATTTTATTTATTTATTTGAGAGAGAGAGAGAGAACACAAGTGGGGAGGAGGGGCAGAGGAAGAGGAAGCAGACCCCCCGCTGAGCAGGAAGCCTGATGGGGAGCTCCATCCCTGGAATCATGACCTGAGCTTAAGGCAGAAGCTTAACTGCCTGAGCCACCCAGTTGCCCCTCTAATTGCAATTTTAATTTGCATGTTTATTATTTAAATGAGGTTGAACATCTTTTCTTATGATTAATGATCAGGGACAACAGATAGAACTGGATCTTTCCAGGGAGCCCTGGTTTAGTAGATTAGACAAGCAATTTCTTTTTTCTTAGGTCCCCACTCACTCAACCAGGATTTAATAGGCTACTACTACAGACCATACTGTTGTACTCATTAAGGGATATAGCAGTAAAGAAATGAACAAGGTCAGAACCTAAACTGGGCCCCGTAGCCCAGAATCACAGAAACTCCAGGGGAGAAGTCTCAGATAATCTCTAGTTCAAGATCACAAAGCAAAGATCAAGACTAGTGCCCAAGGCAGAGATCAAGCTTTCTGTTAGATGCTACAGAGAAAGATACAAAGATTTTTTTTAAAAAAATAGGCATGTGGCATAAATTAGAGCTAAGCTTTAGGATTACGAATCAACCCATGTGACTGTGATTGAGGATGAAGGCAGAGCAGTGGCTGGTTCACAGCAAGCACTTAGAAAATATGAAAGGAAAAAAGAGGAAGGACCATCTAAGAAGGAAAAGTGGCTCCAGATACGAAAGCAGTCCTCTTCCTCACAGAACTCTGAATCAAATGATCTTGTAGCATTCCAAGAGGGAAATGGAATGCAGAGGAAACAGCTGCTAGAAGCTATGCTCAGCCACTCTCCCAGGTCCCCTGGACTCTGTAATTTTCCAGACATTGCATGCAATTGGAGATTCTAGAACAGAGCTGGAGGTGTAATGCCTGTTTAAAGATAGATTTGGAGTCTTAAATAAATTCCTCCTGGCAATGTTCTCAGCTCTTGCCCCTGGGGACTGGTACAACTTTCCATTCAAGTATCAAATGAACAAATATTCCAAACTGTTTAACTTAAATTTGCCTGAACCAAGTTTCCCAGTGATAATCTAACATGCAAACCAAAAGAGCAATGCTTCTTGGGACATTTTGTTGCTTCCTGCCTCCACTGGCAATTCCCACATGTTTACGATTCCAGTCAACTGGGGAAATTGGCAAACTGTCCAATCAAAATAGAAAGCATTCAGAGGAGTTTAACAAGATGGTGACATAGAAGGCTCCTGGGCTTCCCTCCTCCCATGCACATGCCAAATGTACAGCTCAATTACATGGAGCAATTCCCACTGAAAGAAACCCAGAAACTAGCTAAGCAATTTCTATGTATCAGGCGAATGAGAAAATACCCATATCAAAATGGGTAGGAAAGGCTGAGACACACTCTCATCATAAATCCCACTCAAGCAAAGTGCTGTACAATTGGGAGAGAACCCCCACCCCCAGCTTATCCCTGAGAAGAAAAGGGTTTTGACTGCATATCCAGTGCCCCAACTTTTAAGACTCCAACCCCCAAATGGGCCCCACAAAACACCCACCTCTGAAAGCCTACAGGACTTTCGTGCATAAGACCTAGACAACTATAGCAAACAAAGAGGCAGTTCTTACTGGGTGCAAGCAGGGCTCAGCATAGGTCCACACAGAGAGCAGACAAAAATGCCCATCTACTAGTCTTTCCTTAAAAGGGGTCTAACTGTACATTTTACAAGCTGTTGCCTGAGGGTATGTATCCTAACTTCAACACGCATTTAGAGGCTGGCTGCAATCCTCCCCTGAGAAAGGTAAGCCAGTGGGAACTTCCCCCACCCTATTCTTCCTGCTGGCTCAAAGGATAAAACCAAGCCACCAGTGTCTCCCTGGAAGCAGCTTATACAAAAATCTGGCACCCTGCCTTTCACAGCTGTCACCCATGACGGGACCCCAAATCACCTAGCTCTGACAGCCAACATTCATGCATTCATGAGTCCTGTAGGATATAACAAAGAAATTTTTAAATGGATGCAGGAGGACCTCCTCTGTGGCTATCCCCCCAGGACTCAGCACAGAGGGAGAAGGCAAAAATGTCCATCTCCCAGTTTCTCCTTGGAAGGGTCTTAACTACATGCCTCACCAGCTGGCCTGAGAGCCCAGTTTCTAATCAGCCTGCATCTACATGCTGATTTCAATCCCCCCCTCTGGGACACTGATTGGTCTTAGCACAACTTCAACTACTGGGAGCCACTAAGAACAAAGAAGATGGCTTGGAAAATCACACAGGTTTGAGAGACAACCAGGAACTCAGGTGAAGCTGATTGAAGAAATTCATCTACTACAAAAGACCACTCTGTCCAGACTGGAGATGGCTGTTTTATCTGATGGACAAAACCAACACAGAGAATCGATGAAAATGAAGAAACAGAAAAATATGTTCTAAACATAAGAACAAGAAAAATCTCCAGAAACTGATCTTAATGAAACAGAGAAGTGATTTATCTGATACAGTTCAAAATAACTATCATAAAGACATTCACAGAGGTCAGGAGAAGAATTCATGAACAATCTTTGGAATCGGAGAAAATATTTGCAAACCACATATCCAATGAATGGTTAATATCTAATGTACACGAGGAACTCATATGATTCAATAGCAAAAACCTACAAATGGCCAACATACAATGCTTAACATCACTATTTATCAATTAAATGCAAATGAAAACCACAATGAGGTATAGCCTCACGCCTGTTAGGACAGATATTACCAAAAAGACAAAAGATAAGACGAAAAGACAAAAGCTGGTTAAAAAGAATACTGGTAAAAATGTAAAGAAAAGGGAATCTTTGTACACTGCTGGCTGGAATGTATCTGGTGCACCAACTATGGAAAATAGTATGGAAGTTCCTCAATAAATTCAAAATAGAACTACCATATGATCCAGCAATCCTACTTCTGGGTATATATCCAAAGAAAACAAAACCATTACATCAAAGATATATCTGTATTTCCATGTTCACTTGCAGCATTATTCACAATATTCACAGTTCCAAGGTATGGAAATAACTTGTGTTGGCAGGTGAATGGATAAAGAACATATAATGTATATACACAATGGAATATTATTCAGTATTAATAAAGACGGAAGTCTTACATTTTTGACAACATGGATGAAACTGGAGGCCGTTATGCTACGTGAAAAAAGCCAAACAGAGAAAGACAAATACTGAAAATACTGCATGGTATCATTAACGTATGGAAGGAAAGAAGAAAGAAAAGAAAAGAAAAAAAGAAGAAAGAAGAAAGAAATAAAAGAAAGAAAGAAGAAAGAAAAGAAACAAAGTTTCATTAAAGATTAATGAAAATAAAAATAATCACAAAAGTTTGCACATAATTGTAAAATTTTCCCCTTTGTCTAGGGATTCTGTATATATCAGCCATGCACATTCATGTCCCCTAACTCACTGGACTGGAAGGTCCCAATATCTTGTATATTCCTTTCACAATTGCCCATGTGTTTTCCTCTCTCTGAATCTGTGCAGGAATCAAATGAACAAATAAATAAATAATAAAAATAAAAGTTATCTCAGTAAAGATTATCACCATAATGTAAAATGCCTTGTAAGCAGTAAACACTTTAAAAATGTAAGAAATTATTTTTGTGGGGTGTGAGTGCTGCCGTCCCACTCTTACAATAGGAAAATTACCAGAGAGCATTCCCATGGTGCCTCATACTTTTCTCAAAGTATGCTAACAAGAGGCAAATGGTGATATTGCATGAGTCTGCATCCCTTCACGGGACTGTTACTTATCAAAGGGCAGAGACTAGGTTTTGTTTCTCTTTTTACGTGCACAGCTAAAAACAATGAGCACAGCTAAACACAATGAGCACAATGCTTAACTTAAAATAGGTGACTAGCAAATGAGTGTTAAATAATCCAAAGGTAATTTAGGGTAAGGGGATCAGGCACTAATTGACAATGCTGATAACTGTGATGACCGACAGATTAAGGTGATAAAGACGATGGAAGTGCCATGCTTAGAAACAGTTCTTATCCTTACTGTGAGTTCTACAGTATCTTGTTCATGCTGACTTTTTCAAAACCTCATTATACTCCAAACATGGCAGTCTTAACTACACACATACCAAGCAACTCCTACCTCCGTGCTTTTACCTTTGCCGTTTCCTCTAACTGAATCACTCCTTCCCTAGAAATCGTCTTGGCTTATTCTCACTTCATTGAGATCTGTGTCCAAATGATACCTCCTTGGAAAAAACCTTTCTGACTAGCTTTTCTAAAGCAGAATGCCTTAAATCTCTCTCGCCCTTTACCATGCTCTATTTTTCTTCATCACACTTATCAATATCCAGCATTAAAAATCTAATTGTCTATCTCTCCCACTAATCCACAAGCTTAAATTAGGACAGGGATGTTGTCTTATTCACTATGGGAAAGTCCAGGACCTAGAATAAAGTCTGGCATGCAGCAAGTACTCAAAACTTTGTTGAAAAAATAAACAAATCAATGAATGATTTAGGTCTAGGGTCCCATGTCAGGTTGAGTCACTTGAAACCTAAATATTCTTTTTTTTTTTTTTTTGAAACCTAAATATTCTTGATAATTTTCATATCATAATTAAAATGCAAGTACAGAGCCAGATATGTTGCGAATAACACACAGGTTACCCAGACTTTCAATTTCTCGATTCTTCTGGAGATATTTAATTTGAAACATGAAATTGAATCCCGCATTAGTTTATTCAAAATAAGCTTGGAATGATTAAAATATCATGAATTCAAAATTCCAATGAACAGCAAAAAATAAAGCAAAGTTAAAATAATTTGAACTACACAAAATAAACTAATTCAGATAGTCTTAATTTGCATTCAGAGCAAAGAAGAAAACATCTTAACCAAATAGTTACTTTCTTTCTCTAGTTGACCCACTGTACCCAGAGAATCTGCCAGCATGAATTCTAGTTGTGATCAGTAGGGTCAGAATGACATGCCAGAAAATCTGACAAATAAAAAGAGTAACAGAAGTGGAGCCTTTTCCTAAGAGGGCAGGGTATGTATGTGTGGAGGGGTGTCTTTTTCAAAATATGAAATGATTTTCCAACTAAATATATACATGCTGCCCAGGAACCGCTAGGTTTCCTGGATTTTTAAAAAATCAAGAGCCTGTAATATCCTTGCAATAATTTTAAGATTTTAAATTATCACGGATTTTATAAACAGGCATGAGCTTAAGTCAAAACGTCTCACTAAAGCAGTGAGGGGGAAGTTGGCAAAGTCATATTGATTGCGAACTTTGGCCTTAATAAGATCACCACTTAATTTCCAAGAAATAAAAATTCAATCAATCCAAAAAGTAGGTGTCTCATATAACCACTGAGCGTCTTCTTCCCCACTTGTACTTCTTAAAGATCCCTTATTTAAATTCAATATAGTTAATATATACTGTATTATTAGTTTCAGGTATAGAATTTAGTGACTCATCAGTTGCATAAAACACTGAGTGCTCATTCCATCAAGTGCCCTCCTTAATGCCCATCACCCAAGTACCCCATCCTCCCACCAATCTCCCCTCCAGAAACCCTCAGTTTGTTCTCTATAGTTAAGAGTCTCTTATAGTTTGCCTCTCTCTTTATTTTCATCTTTTATTTTTCGTTCCCTTCCCTATGTTCATCTGTTTCTTAAATTCCACATATGAGTGAAATCACATGGTATGTGTCTTGTACTTTTGACATTGGAACTTTGGCATCCATAATGGTGTCCCAATGGATGTCTGAGCCATGCCGTTCCTCCTAACTCTTTAACTCCGCTGACCTCCTTCCTTTATCTGTATTTCACTCCAGCCACATATGACCTTAAGCCGACTTTACTATAAAACAATATCTAACAATAATGACTGTAACCACTATCATGAGAAAACAAGCATCCTATTATTGAATTTTCATAATTCTTGCAGTAGAGGTGTTATGATTACTATTCAGCTAAAGAATTACTATTTGGCAAAACTATAACTGGAGGGATTTTTAAAGGCACTTTTATTTGTATCTCAGTTTGGGCGTCCAGGAATCAGGTATTGAAGAGTTTAGGAGTCTAAGAGGCTTATTGAGGAATAATGGCTGTGAAAGAAAAAAAGGAAAGGAAACAGGATGACCAAAAAAGCCTTCCCACTGTGCTGTAGATCTAGAATCTGTGAAAGGAAAAATGGGGAGGAAGAAATATTTGGGGAGAGCTTCAGATCAAAGTGCAGGTCTGAGAAACCCTTGGGCCTCCCCTCAAACACTGAGGCAGATCATAAACGTGATGCTCCTGGAGGGTGCCAGCTTGTTAGTTTATAACCTCCCAGAAACTTTCCTGGTATAATCTGAAACTGGCCCCTGTACTCAGAGGGCAAAGAAAGACTGAAAAAAGAGACAGGTCAGGTTGGCAGGTAGCAGTAATAATAAGCAATGGGAACTTACACATGAGGCTTGTCTTTTTTTTTTTTTAAAGATTTTATTTATTTATTTTGACAGAGAGGAGAGGGATCACAAATAGGCAGAGAGGCAGGCGGAGAGAGAGGGGAAAGCAGGCTCTCAACTGAGCAGAGAGCCCGATGCGGGACCCCGAGATCATGACCCGAGCCGAACGCAGAGGCTTTAACCCACTGAGACACCCAGGTGTCCCAACATATGAGGCTTGTCTTGGGCAGCAGCAACATAGAGGCTTTAACTGGCTTCAGTTATATATACCATGCAGGTTTTCCCAACAACATATCACTATCTGAAGGCTATGTCCTTGGGACAGCCGCTGGAAATGGAGTGGAAAACACAAGTGGAACCCAAATTCCAAGGACAGGAGAGGCATTAAGGAGAATCTGAGTGCCAGAGTCCAGCTTACAGATCAGCTGGAGGTCAAGTCTTTTTGATGATGTTCCTCAACACAGATTACTGCACTCCTTGCAGATGAACAGCAAGTTATTTCTTAAATGAAGATCCAAGCAATGCGTCTCCATGGCTGCCACACCTGGTGACCAAATCTCACATGAAAGTTGTACCCATTAATTGTTTCATTCATCTACAAGTGAGGCAGGTCCTTTGGATTAGAAAACAGGGCTTAATGGGAGAGTCCTAGGTAGGTGACAGAGTTAGAACATGGACTTTCGTGCACGTTCAAAAAGAGAACACATTCATCTGTTTCTGAGAAGTGGAAAATTTCTGAGAAGTGGAAAATAAGATGACTGGCCACATGAAGATTAATTAGGGGCTTGGGGGCCAGGCAGAGGAACTATGAAGATATGTATGCTTTTTAAGACTTAATATTAGTTACTGTAGTTCAAAAAAATTGGATTGAGAACTACGTGCAATTGGTATTTTTAATTGAAATTTTTATTGAGATAATTATAGATTCTAATGCAATTGCAAGAAATAATACAGAGTTCCCAGGTATAGTTTATCTAGTTTCCTCCAACAGCAACATTTTGCAAAACTATAGTATAACATCACAACCAGGATACTGACATTGATCCAATCCACCAATCTTATTAAGATTTCCTGTTTTTTCTGTACTCATTTGTGTGCATGTGTGTGACCACAATAATAGTTATGATCCTGAATAGTTCTATCACCAGAAAGATACCTCATGTTGTCCTTTTATAACCCTGTTTACTTTGCTCCCACATTCCTATCCCCATCCATAGCTCCTGGAAACCAACGATCTGTTCATCTCTCAATCTTCTCATTTTGAAAGTGTTATATACATGGAATAATCCATTGCGTAACCATTCGAGAGACTCAACATAATGCCCTTGAGATCCATCCAAGTTTTTGTCATGTATCAGAAGTGTATTACTTTTTATTGTTTAATCTATTTCATGATATGGATGTGCCACAGATTGCTTAACCATTTACCCACTGAAGGACACATGAGTGTCTTTTCCCCAATATCGGCTATAAACATTCTTGTATAGATTTTTGTGTGAATATAACTTTTTATCGCTCTAGGATAAATGCCCAGAGATGCAATAGCTGAGTTAGATTGTAGTTGCATGTTTAGTTTTTTTAAGAAACTGCCAAAATGTTTTCTGGAATGGCTGTACCATTTTACATCCCACCAGTTTCTCTGCATCCTCACCAGAATTTGGTATTGTCACTATTTTTTATTTTAGCCATATCATGTGTGTGATATTTCATTGAGTTTCAATTTGCATTTCCCTAAAGGCTAATGATGTTGAACATCTTTTCATGTGCCTATTTGCATTTTGATAGTTTCTTTACTGGCTTCTCTGAGTATTTAGCCAAGTTAGTTTTGAAGAGACCAACATGATTCAACTAAGCAAAAGGAGAGAAAGGAAGGAAGAGTAGGATCATATGAGGTTAGAGTTTTAAAGGGGAATTTTATTCATTCCATGATTTTATTTAAACTTATCTTTCCATATTCATCTCATATTCTTCATCCAGTTTAATCCACTTTTCAGAAAATAATTACTCAATGCTCCTGATACATACCCCCCAACCTTTTTGGCCTCTGTGTTTCTGCCTGGATTGCTTATTTCTCCATTTCCAAACATTCAGATTGCAAGAATTATGAATTGCCAGTTCAGATGCCACCATCTCTGTGGGATTTCCCTTGATCCCAGCAGCTGGAATTAATCTCTCTCTCATCTGACTTTCCTAAGAATATTCTAGAAAAATTTCCATTGTTTTGATTTGTATTACAGTTAAATGTCATATATATTAAATATCTACGTAGTCTGTGTATTCAAAGAGTTAATGGCAACTAGACCAGTTCTATCTCCTAGTCCAGTTGGCTTGCCTATATCAAGCTCCTCATATTAAAGTGCAAATTGTTAAAGACCAAACCCAGGGTGTCCTCCTAGTAGGAAACAATCCTCTAATTATCCAGAGAAGTACCTCAGGGCCACACACCATTTAAAACACTTAAAATGTATGAATTTTTATGTAAATAAAGCCTCAATACAACTGATAAAAAATTAATGGGCTGGGGGTTATGATATTACATAGAGTAGTCTGAGAAGGCTTTCATGAAAAGAAAACAGCTTATCTGACTGCATTTAATCTCTAATCTCTTTATTTGACAGAAATTTACTTTCTTTTCTTGCCTTGCTCTCTACATTTTCTTCTAGCTGATAAACATTGTGAGAGAGAAGCCCTTTTACTCCCAAATTGTGGAAAGCAAGCTGCAGATAAACTCATTCATTGTCAAGCTTTGAGCACATCCTCTATAAGAAAGTTATTCTTTATTGCCAGAGTCCTGTGATTCATTTTTATCTATAACTAACAACCTGCATATTTCAAAAACAGTATCTCACATAAAAAGTTATTAAGGAAACAATATACCCTTGCCGGGAGTGTATAGTAGTGTGACCTTTTAAAAGGTAATTTGAAATTCCTTTGACTCAGAAATTACACTTCTAGTAATTCATCTTCACAAATTTGTTTGTCCAACAAATACCTACTATGTGCCAGACACTGAGCTGAACACTGAAGAGACTGCAACAAATAGTCTTATATTATGTTCCAGTAGAGAGTGAGACTACAAAAAATGTCCGATGGTAGTCTGTGCTTTGAAGGAAAATAAAGAATAGTTGTGTTCATTTCATTGCCTTGTCCATAATCATTCATAACTTAAATATACATGGCAGGCATTATTTTGCATGTATTTCACACACATCAAATAACATATAACAAACGAAAGGGAAAGCAGGATAAGGGGACTGATGTAACGGGGGAAAGGAGGGATGTCATTATTTGTTGGGTGGACAGCTGGGGAACACTTCTCTGATAAGGTGACGTGTCCGAGAGAACTGAAGCAAGTCAGGGTTCTGAAGCAGAAAGTAGCTTGATGTGTTTAAGGAAAAGACGTGGCTGCAGCGGGGTGAGCAGTAGGAAAAAATGATGGTCACAGAAGTGACAGGTAGCCATATCCTGAAGGCTCTGATAGACCATGGTAAAGAAATTAGATTCCAGCTAACTGAGATAATATTGCATACGATCGTATGCATCACCCGTTTGCTGTATGGAGGACAGACTTTAAGAAAACAAACATGTAGAAATGTACAATTACAATCACTGCCTTGTCATTTAAAAGAAGAGAAATAGTTCACATATCCATTAATGAGAATAGGTTAAAGAAACAGTGGTGGAATTTGGGGAGAAAAAAAAAAAAAAGAAACAGTGGTGGAGCCATCTCCCGGATCACTAGGCAGTTATTCAAAAGAATGAGGCAGAACCATACGTAACAGTTTGGAAAGATGCATATGATATACTGTTAACTGAACAAAAAGGCAACTGCAAAAACTGGTAAAAATCTTTGTTTACTTAAAAACAAAAAAGAAGAAAATATATAGGGCATACACACACATGCACACATGCATGCACATTTACATCTATTTATAGAAGCAGAGAAAAAATTAGAAGTACATGGAACAAACTGGTAAACTACGGTACATAGAAAAATGGCCAAAAATATTGACATCCTAATCCCTGGTATCTGTGAATATGTTACCTTACATGGCAAAAATGGCTTTGCAGATGTGACTAAGGCTGTGTCCGTTAAAATAAGGAAATCATGCTGGTTTATCTGGGTAAACCCAATCTAAACCCATGTGTCCTTAAAAGTGGGAAAAACCCGGATGAATCAAAGAGATGGCAATGTGAGAAATACTTGACAACACTCTTTTGGTTCTGAGAGGTAGAAAGTCATGTGAAAGAACCGGAAAGAGACTTCTAGTTGCTAAGGGCAGACCCAAGAAGACAGTCAGTGATGCAAAGAGGACCTCGGTACTGCAAGGCCACTGAATTCTATCAACGCCTGAATGAGCTTGCAAGCAGATTCTCCCCTAGAGCCTCCAGAAGGGAACACAAGCTGCCATCAACTTAACTTTAGCCTAGTGAGACCCGTGGCAGATTTCTGACATTTAGAACTATACAATAATAAATGTATCCCGTTTTAAGCCACTAAATTTGTGGTAATTTGTTACAGCAGCAATCAAAAACTAATATATAATCTCTGGCAAGTGGGATTGGAGAAGGTTGGAGACTTCTATTTTCTATATTTACACGGTGTTGAAATTTTTACAAGACACAAATGCAGAGAGGAAGAGAGAGATAACTTAGATTAGACCAAATTGCTGGTTACCACCCCAGAGTTGCTGAGTCAGCGGGGGGGGGGGGGGGCTTCAGAGTTTGCATTTTTTTTTAATTTAAATTCAATTAGCCAACATATAGTACATCATTAGTTTTAGATGTCATGTTCAATGATTCATCAGTTGTGTATAACGCAGTGCTGATCACATCATAGGCCCTCCTTAATACCCATCACCCAGTTACCCCAGCCCCCTACCCACCTCTCCTTCTGCAACCCTCAGAGTTTGCATTTAAAATGAGTTCCTAAGTGCTACTGATGCTGTGGAGCCAGGAACCACACTTTGAATACCACTGGTTGAGAGAATGGGGTCTGGGACCAGACTTCCTAGAATCAAATTTTGGGTCTACCACTTACTGGCATTTTGGCCTTAAACAAATTAATCTCCCTTTGTCTATAGTTTCAGGAATGACAATACTAATACGTACCTCACAAGCTTAGTGTAAGAATAAATATGAGTTAATACCTGTAAAATATCTGGAACAGTGTCCCGCATGTAGTTAGAAGAAGGTAAATATTAAAGAATTATTACTTTATCTATTTACTTAACCTGCAAACTTGTTTTAAATCATCCAGAATCCCTTCTTGAAAGCCATTCATGTCCTTTTCCAACTGCCCTGTTTTTTCTCGCTTTCCATAATCCATCCATCTTTTGATGAAAGTATCCTTAATAAAGCTTTTGCTGTATCCACCCTATTAACATTTAGACCAAAACCTTTCTAGATAGGCTTCGTTCTTCAGCAAACCGGGCCCTCACTGGAGTACTGAATACCTCCCGCTACAGACCAACAATTCCCCTTTCTCTTTTTCCTGCACGCTATCCTTGTAATAGCAAATCCTTAATTACAGTAGTTTAGTAATTGGACAGGTCGGTCCCACTCTGGATGTGCTCCAGAATTACTGTTCCGGTGAGGAGTTGATGAGGAGATACTGAAATGACAAATGTTTTTAACTTCAGCTTTTGCTAAACCAAACCAAATAGTTTATGCATGACGTTCTATCTTTTTTGTAAGCTGCCTCTACTCATGTCCAAAAACACGTGGCTTATAAATAAATTCAACCAACGAACAAGGCACTTTCAGCTCCCATTTGTAAACTGAGCCCCACTGGCTTCTGCAAACCCCTTGTTCACACTCTTCCCCTACCCAGCAGTCAGAGGCAGGCTCTCAGCCTAATTCTTTTTCTGTGACAACTTCGAACCCACAAAAATTTACACTGGGCGAGGCAAATTTTACTGGTAGTGAGTTAATTGACACAGATGACGGTCATTTATCCTCGGGCTCTCCAGCCTCTCTGCTGGGAAAGGCAGGAAGCTGGGTGCAAAAGGGGATGGGGAGGGTGAGTTCCAGATTTGCTCTGGCTCTGGGACTCGAGTCAGAGCGTGGCTTCCTCACCAGCTCCAGAGCAGGTCCGACCTTGCCCACCGACACTGCCAACTCTACAGCTGGACTTTTAACCCCTGTGCAGCTCAGACCCTACACAGAACTGAACCAAAGCCACCTGACCCACTAGTTGGGGGATGAGGGAGAAGAGATTTACTTGTAAGTACTCTTTTAAATCCCAGGAGATCCATCTTTGCAATTGCTTGCGTTGGCTTTTCAACCCAGAAAGCCTCAAATGTGTGCTAAAGCATCTTGTGAAAGTGCTAATGGGGCATGCAGCACCTCTGAGTTAGACTCTTCCAAATATGGCACACTCCAGCAAGGAAGGAGGCAAACTCCTTGCTGTGTGATAACCTCTGGGTTACTTGGTTCTCTGCAGGCAAGGTGGCTGTGACTCAGCCTTCCAGCCTGTGCACCCACCCACGGAGAAGTCGTTGGAAAATTCTGCTGCTGCTAATAATAATAATAATAAGTAATATTATAATGTTATATGTAATAACAATAGAATGGCATCAAATATAATTCATTCATTAATATTTTGCCTTCAGTGTCTTAAACCATTAGGCCTCAACGTTGGCTAAATGTTCTTATCACCTGGAGAGCTTTGCCAACCCCCAATGCCCAGGTCGCACCCCATACCAATCAAATCAGGAAAATTCCGGGGTCAGGAATGAGTGGGAAATATTTGTTTAAAATGATTACAGATGATTCCAATGTATAGCAAAGGTTGAGAACCACTACCTGAACCCAAAGAAGACATGGAGAACCCTGGACAGGCAAGCAGGAGCTAACTTTTTGAGCTGAACCAATTCTCCACATGAAGTACTTATCTCCTCCATTCTCTTGCCTCTGACAACCCTGCTGTTCTAGAATTTGTGAATGTAGGGGAGCGGTGCAAGGGTCACCCAGGCATATAATGTCTTTAAGACAGAGGCTTACAAACCCACCTATTAGTAGCCTGGGATCCTGCTAGCTTTTCATTACCCATTCTGGGCTCCAGGTAATCGGAGCAGCACTCTGTCCCTCATCTAGCCCCTTACCCTCCAGTCTGTGGCCATCCTGTTTCCACCACTATAGTGAATTCCTTAAATCCTAGCTCCAAATGTTTACCTTCTAATCATCAAGTGGAGGCACAATCCAAATGCCATTTCCTCCAAATTTACTTTGATCCTCTGTCCAAGTAGTCATTTCAAAAATAAGGGTCAGACTATAGATTTCACGAAGAGTATCACACACGTGACAGTAGACCTGGACGTGAGACTTTACCACTATAGCAGAAATGTGAGTTATGTAGTAAATTTTGATTCTCCTCTTCTTTAAAAAACTATCTGGAGGCAACAAAGTGCTCAGCTCAATAAACTAACCCCTCTTGCAAATAGGAGTGGCCAATAAGATGGAAACTCTAGCTGGCATTTCTCAAAAGGTTCCTCAGAGTGAATTGACTTGGTTTAGAGACAGGCACCATTTAGTCCTCTACCCCCGTCATGCCACGGCTGGAATTACAGTGACCCTCTTGGGCCTCTGAGGCACCACCCCTAAGGATGGCAGGTAGCTTTCAGGATGACAAACATACAGATGAGAAGCTAGGATCTCTGAGAACTTCCAAAGGTTGAGAAGCTGCCACGCTGACCCTGGACTGACTAATACTATGTTGGGGAAAAAAGAAGCTTCCATCTCATTTGGCCTCTTTATTAAGAGGCAAACCTGACTCAAACTGGAACAAGCAGATTCTGGCTGTGGGATCCTGAGCAAACCATTGTTTCTTTTGAGCTTTAGTTTCTTCAACTAAACAGAGAGAAAATGGAGTTGTGAGAATTAATTAAAATCACCAAACAGTTGCAGGAACTCCAGAGATTATAGTTGAACCCGTCTGGATCTTAATCAATTAATCTAATAAAATGTTCTCACTTTGTAGACAATGGAACTGAGCACTGAAAGGGGAAGTGATTTGCTCAAGGACACAAAGAAAATTAGCAACAGCTGCAAGGGTTGAAACCGGGGCTGTTTGGATTTGGAGTCCAGCTTCCTATATGTACAAAGCTCATACATGACCACCTTTAAATTGTTGTAAGAAGTAATGAGAAAATATTGATTTAAAAAACGTGATAGTAGATGATCAAACACAAAAGCTATTTAAACCATTGGGAATTGTTTTTAAGCTTGTAGGGTGTGGGAGTGATCTTATAGATAAAAAACCAACATCCAATTACCCCCACACTATGTATGGAACAGTTTATTCTTCTCCCACTTATATCAAATTCCATCTTCACACACACACACACACACACACACACACACACACACACACACACACACAGTCTCACAGATCTATTTGTCTATTCCTGTGCCAATAACTCATTGTGCTAATTATTAGTAAGGCAATTCCTTCCCCCATGTTCTTTGTAAAATTTTTCTTGGCTGTTGTTACTTGCTTTCGCTTTCTAAGGAATTTTAGAATCAGCTACTCAAGTTCTAGAAAATATCTCACTGGGATATCTATTGGAATTTAATTACATTTACGATTTCTAGAGAATTAACACTTTAATAATAGTGCTTATTACGTGCCAGATAATTTCCTATGCATCTGGAATACATTTGCAAAAAATACAGACATTTATAAAAATTGAAAAAAATAAGAGATTCTTCCTCAACAAGCATATATTTTAGCAGAAATAGGCAGGCAATAAGCAATAAACGTAAGAAATAAGTGAATGGTATAGCATGTTAAAGGATAATAAATGCTACAGAAAAGAAAAAAGTAAGGGGGATAAAATGTGAGGGTCAGGAGAGCAGGGTACAGGTCATAGGCCCATATACATTACTCACAGAACAGTAGCTCGTTTACTCCTGCCTGTATAAAATACAGACTATCATGATTATCACCACTTTAAAGGTAAAGGAAACCAAGGCTTAAAGAGGTTAAGTTACATGGCTAAGACCACACGACTAGCAAGTCACAGATCCAGGATTTGAACTTGAGCAGTCTGAGCTGCAGATTCTTGGAGCCAGAGTCAGTATTCTTAAATCTACACCATATCCCATTCAGGCTCCAGGATGCTTCTCCATTTATTCACGTCTTTCTATCCATTATTAGTAAGGTATAACGTTTCTTGTTATGTTTCTTTCTAGGTATTGAGAGTATTTCTTGCTATTGTGATGTGGAGTATTTTTACCATGGTATTTCCTAATTAGCTTTTGCTAGTATATCAAAAAGCTATTGATTTTTATGTGGTAATCAGTCATTTCTTTGAGTGCTTATTTGGTCTAATAGTGTTCAGGTTGATTTTCTTGGATTTTATAATTAGAAATGTATGTGACAGTTTGCCTTTTTCCTTCCCATTATGTTCTTATATTTCATTTTCCTTATCTCTCAGTTCTAAGTATTTGTTAATTTCCACTGTGAGTCCATTTTTTACCCACTGGTTATTTAAGAATATGTTGCTTAATTTCCAAATATGTGGGGATTTTCTAGTTATCTTTTTGTTATCGATTTCTAGCTTAATTCTACTATGGTTAGACAATTTACTCTGCATGATTTGAATCCTTGGAAACTTGATTTATGGCCCAATATATGCTCAGTTTTGGTAAATATTCCATATGCACTTGAAAAAAGTACATTCTGCCATTGTTAAATGTCAAGTGGCCAAGCATGTTAACCATCTGTACATGTTCTATGTACTTACTGATTTTTTTTATCTGCTTATTCTTTTAGTAGTTAGTTTAGGGAATGCAACATGTATGGCTGAAGTTTCAGAGTACAATATGAAGTAGTACGGGGTTATGTGGGTGCTTTAAATACTCTAATCTCATTAACTCTCTCCTGTCACTTGTGCTATTTATGGTCAGTTATACATATGATATTTATATGATGTTGTTTCTGTTTAACACAATATTTATTTAGATTTTTCCACATGGTAATAAGTACTTTTCCATTGCTCTATATTCTTTTTAAAATCTACTGATTTCCTCTTAGGATAATGTTCCTGCTGCCTGAAGAATGCTCTTTAAGGTTTTTCCTTTAGTGCAAGCCTGTTGGTGATGAATTCTCTCAACTATTTCTTATTTGAAAATGTCTTTGCTTTGCCTTTACTTGCAAAAGATGACCTTGTGAATACAGAGTTTCAAACGGGCATTTATTTTATTCCAATACTTTCAATTTGTCATTTTGTTTGCTTCTGGCTTCTATTATTTTTTTTAAAGTCATTATCAAGTCATTATAAAAATTATCAATTTTTATAAAAGTCATTATAGTTTTGCCTTGTAGAGAATATATCTTTTCTTCTGGATACTTCTAAGATTTTTGCTTTGTCTTTAGTTTTCAGAAGTTTAACTATGATGTGTACAGGAGAAATTCTCCTTGAGTTCTATAGGACTTCCTGAATCTTTGGCTCAAAATGTTTCATCAATTTTAGAAAATCTCAACTGTTATCTCCTCAAACATTGCTTCTCTCTTTCCCCTCCTGAAATTCCAATCCCAGATATGTTAGTTTTTTTTCACACTGTGCCATACTTTCTTACCTTCATTTCTGTATTTTCTATCATTTTGTCTCTTTGTCCTTCAGTCTGAAAAATTTTCTTTAGAATTATCTTCTTGTTCACTAGTTTTCTCTTCAGCTATATTTTATCAGTTGTTAAACCCATCTATTAAGCTCTTGATTTACTGATTTCCACGAGTCTGCCAAAAGCTCAGGCCAACTTCTCAGCCTCTTATACACAGGACTTTGAACTGAGTCTGGCATGATAGTACGTACCCGACCAGTTTATGCTGTTATTATACATAAAATAAGCCTACACTTCTTTTTTTGTTTTATCCTTGATCAATTTTTGTATCATTACTGTGACAGCTTTGTAAAATGAGTTGGATGGCATTCTATTTCTCTATCCTCTAGAATTCTTTATATTACATAGAGATTATCTGTTTCTTGAAGATTTGGTAGAACTTACCTATAAAATTACGTGGATCTATTATTATTATTATTATTTTTAGGGATAAACTTTTGCTTATGTTTTCATCTCATTATATAGTTTTTAGTTGTTCTTATACAGGAATTATTCATAAGTTCTATCAGTAATTGAGAAATTATTCCTATATACGTTTTCTAGCCCTTCTTGAAAAAAGTTACAAAATGCCTAGCATATGTTGAATATAATATTATTTAATAAAATATCTTCTAGGTATGTGATTGTGCTTCATTTATCATTTCCAATATCATTTGTGTTTTTCTTGCTTTTAAAATCACACCTGACCAATTTCACCTTATTTTATTTTTAGGAAAACAACTTTGGGTTTCCTGGCTCAAGTCTACCCTCGTTGTGAAAAGCAGCATGTGTGGCTCTTGGGCTGATGTAGTTGGTTTAAAGCTCTATCTTCCTCTGCCTTGGTGATAGAGAAGGCCACATGTTCCAGGTGGAAAAAGACATATGAACAGCACTTAACCCACACTAGACTCTGTGTGAGAATAAACCTTAACTTTATCTAGCCACTGAACTATTGTTCTAGTGTATTAAGGACTTTTGGATTAAAAAAAGGACATCTACTTAGCTCCCATTTTGATCTAACCTATACCTTTTGTCTAGTTAGAGTCTAGTTATACTCATATTCATTTTGTAACTGGACATAGATTTTTCAGCAACTTTTTTCTTCCGATTTTCATTTAAATTCCATTTAAATTCCAGTTAGTTAACATACAGTTTAATATGCGTTTCACGTATAGAATTTAGCGATTCACCACTTGCATACAACACCCAGTGCTCATCACAAGTGCCCTCCTTCATCCCCATCCCCTATTTCACCCATCCCCCTGCCCACCTCCCCTCTGGTAACCATCAGTTTGTTCGCCATAGTTAAGAGTCTGTTTCTTAGCTGGCCTCTCTTTTTTTCCCTATGTTCACTTGCTTTGTTTCTTAAATTCCACATATGAGTGAAATCACGTGGTATTTGTCTTTCTCTGACTTATTTTGCTTAGCATAATACTCTCTAGCTTACCCATGTCATTGCAAATGGCAAGATTTCATTCTTTTTATGCCTGAGTAATATTCCATTGTATGCATATACCACTTCATTATCTATTAATCAGTCAATGGACATTTGGGCTCTTTCCATGATTTGGCCATCATTGATAATGCTGCTATAAACATCAGGATGCATGTACCCCTTTGAATCTTTATTTTTGTATCCTTTGGGTAAATATCTAGTAGTGCAATTGCTGGATCATTGGTTAGTTCTATTTTTAAATTTTTGAGGAACTTCCATACTATTTCCCAGAGCGGCTGCACCAGCTTGCATTCCCAACGGTGTAAAAGTGTTCCCCTTTCTCCACATCCTCGCCAACGCCTGTTGTTTCCTGTGCTGATAATTTTAGTCATTCTGACTGATGTTAAGTGATATCTCATTGTACTTTTGATTTGTGTTTCCCTGATGATGAGTGATGTTTAGCTTCTTTTCCTGTCTGTTGGCCATCTGTATGTCTTCTTTGGAAAAATATTCAGGTCTTTGGCCCACTTTTTAACTGGATTATGTGTTTTTTCAATGTTGAGTTTTATAAGTTCTTTACATATTTTGGACACTGACCCTTTATCAGTAACATCACAGGATACAAAATCAGTGTAGAGAAATCTGTTTCATTTCCATATACCAATAATGAAGCTATAGAAAGAGAAATCAAGGAATCAATCCCATTTATAATTGCACAAAAAGCCATAAGATGCTAAGAATAAACCTAACCAAAGAGGTAAGAGAACTGTATTCTAAAAACTGTAGAACATTTATGAAAGAAATTGAAGATGACACAAAGAAATGGAAAAACATTCCATGCTCACAGATTGGAAGAATAAATGTCATTAAAATGTCTATATTACCCAAAGTAATCTGCACATTTAAGGCAATCTCTGTCAAAATGCCACCAGCATTTTTCACAGAGCTAGAACAAACCATCGTAAAATTTGTATGGAACCACAAAAGACCCCAGAGAGCCAAAGCAACCTTGAAAAAGAAAAGCAAGGGGCGCCTGAGTGGCTCAGTGGGTTAAAGCCTCTGCCTTCGTCTTTTTTCCACTGGATATTTTTGCCTGTTTTGTCAAAGATGATTTGACCATAGAGTTGTGGGTTCACCTCTGGGCTCTCTATTCTGTTCCACTGAAACACAAGCGAAAATGAACTTTGGGGACTTCATCAAGATAAAAAGCTTCTGCACAGCCAAGGAAACAGTCAACAAAACAAACAGGCAACCCACAGAATGGGAGAAGATATTCGCAAATGACACTGCAGACAAAGGTCTGATATCTAAGATCTATAAAGAACTCCTCAAACTCAACACTCACAAAACAGATAATCACATCAAAAAATGGGCAGAAGACATGAACAGACACTTCTCCAAAGA
>CM052801.1:100911634-100963748 GCA_028533885.1 Nasua narica
GGAAGGGCGAATGGGGGGAAATCGGAGGGGGTGATGAGCCAGGAGAGACTGTGGACTCTGAGCAACAAACTGAGGGTTTTGGAGGGGAGGGGGTGGGGGGGGTGAGCCTGGTGGTGGGTATCGAGAAGGGCACATACTGCATGGAGCACTGGGTGTGGTGCATGAACAATCAATCTTGTAACACTGAAAAATTAAAATAAACAGATTTGGGGAGAAAAAAAAAAAGCCTCTGCCTTCGGCTAAGGTCATGATCTCAGGGTCCTGGGATCGAGCCCCACATTGGGCTCTCTGCTCAGCGGGGAGCCTGCTTCCCCCTCTGTCTCTGCCTGCCTCTCTGCCTTCTTGTGATCTCTCTCTCTCTCTGTCAAATAAGTAAATAAAATCTTTAAAAAAAAAAAAGAAAAGAAAAGGTGGAGGTATCAAAGTTCCAGACTTTATATTACAAAGCTATAGTGATCAAAACAGTACGGTGCTGGTATAAAAATAGACACATCCATCAGTGGAACAGAAAAGAAAACCCAGAAGTGAACCCACAACTCTATGGTCAGCTAATCTTCAAAGCAGGGAAGAATATCCAATGGAAAAAAGACAGTCTCTTCAACAAATGGTGTTGGGAAAACTGGACAGCAACATGCAAAAGAATGAAACTGGACCATTTTCTTACACCACACACAAAAATGAGTTCAAGATGGATGAAAGACCTCAATGTGGGACAGGAAACCATTAAAATCCTAGAGAAGAACAGAGGCAGTAAGCTCCTTGACATCAACCACAGCAGCTTCTTACTAGATATATCTCCTGAGGCAAGGGAAACAAAAGCAAAAATAAACTATTGGGACTTCATCAAAATAAAAGAAACTTCTGCACAGCAAAGGAAATGATCAACAGAACTAAAAGGCACACTATGGAATGGGAGAAGATAATTGCAAATGACATATCTGGTTAAGGGATAGTATGCAAAATATAACGAAAGGTATGGATTTTTTAAAGCTTTTATTTAAATCCCTGTTAGTTAACATACAATGTAATATTAGTTTCAGGTGTACAATATAATGACTCAGCACTTCCTTATATTACCCAGTGCTTATCACAAGTGTAGTCCTTAATCTCCATCACCTATTTAAGAAACTGATGGCTACCAGAGGAACATGGGTGGGGGATGAACATGGATATTTTTTAAGAGAGTAGTAATAAAAGACATGTAGGCTTTATCATTTTAGTGCTGATCAAGGAAATGTGAGCTTTGTAATTATAATCTCTTTATTGACAAGCCAGAAAGTAGTGAGTTATAAACATGAAGTCCATACAATCACCACCAACCCCTCCCCCGCCTCATCACTGCCTTCAACTATGTCTTTGTTTCCTCTTTTTTATTTTTTTTAAGATTTTATTTATTTATTTGACAGAGAGAGAGAGAGAGATCACAAGTAGGCAGAGAGGCAGGCAGAAAGAGAGTGGAGGAAGCAGGCTCCCTGCTGAGCAGAGAGCCCAATGCGGGACTCGATCCCAGGACCCTGAGATCATGACTTGAGCCGAAGGCAGAGGCTTAGCCCACTGAACCACCCAGGTGCCCCTGTTTCCTTTTTTAAAATTTTATTTTATTTTTTCAGTGTTCCAAGATTCATTTTTTATGCACCACACCCAGTGCTCCATGCAATACGTGCCCCCCTTATTACCCACCACCAGGTTCACCCATCCCCCCACCCCCTTCCCCTCCAACACCCTCAGTTTCCTTCCCAGAGTCCACAGTCTCTCCTGGTTCATCTCCCCCTCCGATTTCCCCCATTCACTTTTCCCTTCCTTCTCACAATGTCCTCCATGTTATTCCTTATGCTCCACACGTACGTGAGACCGTATGTTTCCTAATGACAAGTCAGGCAGGTCTCACAGCATTTACGTCACTTGTAGCACAAAAATTCCGTTGCAGGCTAATTCAGTCAAATTTTAGTCTCAGAGCCTCCCCTCCTAACCAAGTGCCAGCTAGGCTTTCCCAGTAGAATTTGCAGTGGGGAAGAGGTTGCCTTTTGACAACTACCCCTCCCTCTTCAGTGTCTCCCTTTCTGCTTAGATATGCAAATGATTTCTTAGTCCTGTGGAAGGACTAAGAGATAGGGCAATGTGGCCCTATTTAGATTATAAGGTAACTTAGAAGCTGTTTTTGGCAGAGTTGGTCCTTTAGCCATAGATACAACAAAAAAGGTCTTATTCAGCATACTTTATATATATTCCAAAGAAATGCTTAAAGGGATAAAGAAATTTTTACTCTTTTGAAAGGCCACATAACTCCCATATTGGTGTTAAAACAGAAGCTTATATTCATACTACTGCTGATAGACATTTGGTATTCCTTCACTTTGAGTTTGATAAATATTTATTAAGTATGCATGAATTCTTGGTACAGCTCAAGATTCTGGAATACAGACCTGTCAATATAGACAAGGTCCTTGTCCTCTGGGAGCTTACATTCTAATAAGGGGTAGATGTACCAGAAGCAAGTAAATAAAATCTGTGATAAGACAAGTAAATAAAAGTTGTGATAAGTGATATGAAAGAAATAAAACTGGAGGATGTGATAGAGTGAAGGGGAGTGTGAGACTATTTTAGAGCTGTCAAGGAAGACTACTCTGAGAAAGGATATTTGAGCCAAAATTTGAAGCATAGCAAGGAGCCAGGCACTCAAAGCATCTAGGAAAGAATTTCAGGCAAAGAGAATAGCAATTGCCATGTAGTCTTGAGACTGGAATAAACTTTGCGTAACAAACAAATCCAGATAGGCTGCAGTTCTATGAAGGAGATTGTTGGCAAATTAGGCAGGAAATAGATCAGGTAGAGCCTTATAGATCATGGAAGTAAATGTGAATTTTATTCCAAACACTATGGGAAACTTTTAAATGGTTTCATAAGAGGATAGAAATGGACTAGTTTGATTTTTTAAAGGATAATTCTGGCTGCCTATGAGGAATGGAATTTAAGGGAGCAAGGGAGGAGGCAGTGAGCTCCAATCAGAAGCTGTTACCATGGTCCAAGTAACACATATGGTGGCTGCGACCAGGGTGGCAGCATTGGATATGATGAGAAGTAGGTGAACTAAAGGTATATTTTACAGATATGTTAGGACACATTTTCTGTGGATTATGAGGAAAAGGTAGGAATCAAGGATGATTCCTAGGTTTGAGGTTTAAACAATTGGGTTGATAGTGGTACCACTTACTAAGGAGGATTGAGATGGTGGTAATCAAGAGTTCAGGTTGGGATATAATGTTTGAGATATCTATGAGATATTTAAGTGGAAAAATCAAGTAAGCAGTTGGAATAGAGTTATGAATTGCATGCATACATAGAGGTAATATTTAAATCTATAGCACTAGGTGAAATTATGTAGGATTAAAGTGTAGTAAAAGGCCTGAGCTGTAGGCCACTTCATAATGACTATGATATTCCTATTCTAATTTTTGCAAAGCAGCTTATAAGGAAGAAGATATCTGTAAAGGGGAAAACTTGGAGGAATTAACTCAATAGCAGTCTATGATACATTCACAGAATCAAGGAGAATTACCTTAATTTTCCACTCAATTACAAGGGGCCATCTCTGACCTCAGAAGAATGCTCTCCAACAGTCAGAATGCTGAATACAAGGCCAGAGCCCTTTCACATGCTGCAGATAGGTAAAAGAGAGTTAAATATTTTTCTCATTGAAATCTGATGCAAAACAAGTAAAAAAATTAAAATTTGTAACAAAGATGAGTAAGGTGCCTAATTGTACCCAGGTGTTTGTAGTTCCCTAAATCTTGCTTTAAATTATATCCTGTTTATATTTAATATTTATGCCAATACTAGTTACTATTTATGCATAGTTGATTTAGTAAAGTGTTCTCTGTCTATGGAAAAAATGTAAATTAGTGGAAAATCATGATAATTCTCTTTAATTCTGTTTATCATACTGAGTTGTTCATGACATGATACTAAAACCAAAACACACCTTCCACTTGTTGGCAGCGTATACAAACTGCAGAGAGAACAGGGTGAAATAAACGGTTTCTGGAGTGTTAGGCTTACATAGCAAAGGGTATACAGAGATTGCAAATAGCATATCTGTTAAAGAGTTGCCAACATGGACAAATATCATCAGACTAACAAGCCTTACGACAATGAGTCCCTTAGGGTAGAATTACTCTGCAAGTAACATACATGTTGTTGTTTCACATTTGCCCAAGTAAATCACTGATACAAAAACCACCTTAACACTTCTATAAATAAATTCCATGCCAATGAATGAAGGAATAGATGAATTAAATTAGCCATATCAATACATTTTTTTTAAAGATTTTATTTATTTACTTGCCAGAGAGAGAGAGCACAAGCAGGCAGAGTGGCAGGCAGAGGCAGAGGGAGAAGCAGGCTCCCTGCCGAGCAAGGAGCCCGATGTGGGACTCGATCCCAGGACCCTGGGATCATGACCTGAGCCGAAGGCAGCTGCTTAACCAACTGAGCCACCCAGGCATCCCTCAATACATTTTTTAAAGACATTTGGTCCATCAAAATCCCGGTTACCTATTTTTCACAGGAGAAAAACATTTACAAAAAAATGACACAGGTAAAATCGGAGGTAGATAAAATAAACAGCAAAAGAAATGTCTTTGATTTTGTTTAATGTTTCAAAGAAACAATATAATAACTGTTTGTGTAACTCTAGCACTAGTCATGTTATCAGAAACAGAAGGGGTGGTTCAGGTCATTTTTCATTTTTGTCATGGCTGTCAGGAACCTCAAAACCAAATCTGAATTTAAATCACAGCAGTAATATCAACCCCCTTTGGTAGCATATTTCTTCCTTCCTTGGTCCTCGTTTTCTATTTTTTGTTGTTGCGTAGGCAGTGGCATTTCAGAGAGCCAAAATGCCCACCTCTTTCAGTCTGGAAATCCCAACTGCTTTTCATCTGTCTTCTTCCCAGACTGGAGTTTACATTACAAAAGCTATTTGGAATTATGCTGGCACCAGGTTTCTCTGCACAGTGTGAAGGTATGCTTGCTTTCAGGGGGATGTTCTCTGCTAAACACGAAGATGCCCACAAGTTGTACTCTAAGAGTATGAGGTTAGGAAACCCATTCTGTAGATCCAGTGCGGTCTACTGAGATCTGAAGGGAAGGACTTACAGAATCGTTTATTTTACATCAGCTTTTGATTAGGACACTATTAAACAACTGTTAGTTTGATGGCTTGTATTACTTATTGAGAGCAGATATCTGTATGCTTCAGAAACTAGTCAATACATTTGCACACATAAGATCCAGCCATCTCATTTCTGGGTGTATACCCAAAGGAATTATAATTAGGATCTTGAAGAGAAAGCTGTGCTTACATGTTCACTGAGGCATTATTAACAATAGCCAAGACAGGGAAGCAACCTAAATGTCTATCAGCGGATGAATAGACAAAGAAAATGCAATATGTACATACAATGGTGTACTATTCAACCTTTAAAAAGGAAATCCTGCCATTTGCGACAACACAGATGGACCTGGAGAGCATTATGCTAATTGAAACAAGCCAGACACAGACAAAAACTACATGATACCACTTATAGTGAGGAATCTAAAATAGTAAGACTCATAGAAGCAGAAGGTAGAATTGTGGTTGCCAGGGGCTAGGAGTAGGGGGAAACAGGAGATTTTGGTCAAAGGGTATAAAGTTTCACTTATGCAAGCTGAGTAAGTCCTAGAGATCTACTCTACATCATAGTGTCTATAGTAAACAGTACCATATTGTATACTTAAAAACTTGCTACTAGGGTATATCTTATGTTAAGTGTTCGTATCACATATACACAAAATAATAATTAATAATGAAGGTAGGAGGAAACTTTTGGAGGTGGTAGATATGTTTATAACATCAATTGTGCTGATGGTTTTAAGAGTGCAAAGTTATGGGGCGCCTGGGTGGCTCAGTCGTTGGGCGTCTGCCTTCAGCTCAGGTCATGATCTCAGGGTCCTGGGATCGAGCCCCGCATCGGGCTCCCTGCTCAGTAGGAAGCCTGCTTCTCCCTCTCCTACTCTCCCTGCTTGTATGCTCACTCTCTCTGTCAAATAAATAAATAAAATCTTTTTTTTTTTAAAGATTTTATTTATTTACTTGACAGAGAGAGGACACAAGCAAGCAGAGAAGCAGGCAGAGGCAGAGAGATGAGCAGGCTCCCTGCTGAGCAAGGAGCCAGATGTGGGACTCGATCCCAGGATGCTGGGATCATGACCCGAGCCGAAGGCAGCTGCTCAACCAACTGAGCCATCCAGGCGTCCCAATAAATAAAATCTTAAAAAAAAAAAATTTAAAAAATAGTGCAAAGTTATCTCCAAGCTCACCAAGCTGTTTATATTAAATACATACTGATTTTTGTATGTCAGTCATACCTCCATAAAGTAGTTTTTTTTAAAGAGAGATTAGTAGGGCTGATGCTTTATTATGAAACTTAATTTGGAATTTATGGTCAAGATTGAAGTTCTATTCTTGTCCTGATCTTCTGTCTTACTGATCTCAACCCTCACCTCTTATATTCCCAATTCCCTACACTCATGGTAGTCATATATCCCCATTCTTCTCCACCCAGGATTAAAGTTTGGAAATGTAAATGGTTTTCCCAGATCAGCTCTCACATCTATTTTCTGCTTTGGATTTTTCCAAATCAGTTGAGAAATAAGATGTAAGGAAGACAAATAGCCAATGGAGGAGTTGTAGTATAAGGAAATGAAACAAAAGTAATACAGAGAGGGAAAGCAGAAAAAGCCTCCCAGCATGTGTAATCCTGGGCAAAACTCTTACTACTCTTTGCTTCTCAGTTTGCTTTTCTGTAAAATGGAGGTAATTTTTTTTAATCCCTAATTTTTACCTAATGAGTATTGTAAATCCCATAAGGTGACATGTGTAAAAATATTTTGCCAACCATCAGGAGCCAAACTTACCTAAGGGTGTAGTGATGGAAGACTTACATAGGTACCAACAAAGTCAGAACAAAAATGGCATTTCTTTGTTTTTTTCCTCATGTGCCACTTAGTTTCACATTCTTTATAGTCCAGTATTATCATCTAGAATATTTCTGTAATTTATTCATCTAACAGCCTTCGATTTGCTTTATCTTTTTTTCAGTTTATATTTCAAACTGAACTTTGCATGCAAACATGCCCTGGGTTCCTCTTTAGGAGGCCAAAAGAAAAAAAAAATGAAGGCAATATGATTACTACATTATTTGTGTTATGTTGCATGACGACATATACTGGTAATACCTTAAATGCATATAGTATATGCCTGGACCCATATATATGATTAAATATATAAATACAAATGCATACATGCTTTCTCTCTGTCATACACACACACACGCACGCATGCACACACACACACACACACACACACACACACCTCACAGGGAGGTCTTCACCCTCTTTTTTACACCTACCATGTCACACAATACAGGGTGACATGGTCGTTGGGAAGGAAAGTCTTGCAATGTAGGTCATGTTGTTAATTTGTTCATCCAATGATTATTTTACCCAATGAAATTCTCTACCAATTTCACATGTTATGTTTCTATTTTAAAGTGATTTGAAGAATTAAATCATCTTAAAGCATCTGTTGATAGGCAGTTATCCAGCCACTTGGTTTCATGTTCTTCATAACCCAATGTTAGCATTTAGAATCTTTTTGTGATCCATTTATGTAAGAGGCTCTCAGTTTTCCTTCTCTCTTCTACTTTCTCTTTCAAATTGATCTTCATAGGTAGACAGGCCCTGGGTGGTCACAGACTTCATCAGGAGACAAAAGTGAGGAAAGGAGTCAGATTTTTGATTACTTTGTGTCATGTCTTAAAAGGAAAAACCTATGTCAGTAATAATCCCTTGGATTTATACAAAGTGCTTTGAAAACAGCCCAATGCTAGTTATGTAACCATGAGTGTCACTTTACTTCTCTGAATTCATTTCTTCATTTGTAAATGGCAATAATATTGGTAATTTAAGCAGCTTATTTGAGGTATAGCCACTCAACAAATTAGAAATTGACCCAATAGTTTTCTCACTTAGCACTGTTCTCTCTACCTTGTCCATAAAAATATCATGAAGGACTTTGTCAGATACCTTGCTGAAATCCAGATTCACTGCTCCCAACATTTCCTTGATCTACAAGAGTAATAACAAATCTGATTGAAAACTTAAAAAGAAAGAGGACATGAGGTTGTTTGGGGTGATGTCCCTATCACCATGTTATCTTCTGCTGATGGTCACCTCACTCCACAAGTGCCTACAAAACATGTATTTCTACTTGGCCAAATTGTTGGAACTTAAAATCCACTGGTGGGTATTTTCTAAAAATGATTATTGTCTCATTTTTAAAATAAAATTAGCTTTTCTCCTGTTGTCACTTTTCAACAGTTTCTCGAAAATACTCAAGAGGAGTTTACATCCAACAGGAAAGAAGTATTTGGAGGAAGCATCCCATGGATGCAAATTTCCATCCATACCTCATCTACCCTCACAGGACCTTCTTTTCCTCCCGAGGAGTTTCATGGTCCTCCCAGGTCAGTGGCAGCACCACTGGGGATGTCAGGGGAGACGCTCAAGTCACTGAAAAAGTATGTGCACAGTTATACTTTTCATTTTCATTTCAACTAACATTCATAGAGGGCCTACTCCATGCCAAGGTCGTACAGATACAAAATAACTCTCTTCACAGACTTCACTGCCTAGAGTGAAAGATACATAAACAAATATAACCCAATTGTAAGTGCATCTGAACTTACATAGTGGGACTATAGTTTCAGTTTCCCATGTTTACGAACACTTCTATTTTAGCTAAGACTAGGGCTGGGAATGGCTTGGTTTACTGCAAGACAAGACAAGCCAGGTGGGACCAAGACTTGAAAATATGCCGGATTAATGAAACAAAATGAGTACATGAATGACGGGCCCTTCTTTAGATTCTGGAAGACAATTTGGTCTGGAAGGTAAATGCGTCATAGAGCGATAGCTATTGCTTAAAGAAGTAAGATGGCAAGCGTCCACGTCTAAGTGGGTACTGAGTATCCCAACAGGTGGCCCAAGTATAGTGATGGGAAATGTAGAGGAAGATAATGCTTACATTCCAAGGAAGCTATCTTTCAGCATTAGGGAGATTCACTAGCAGGTATGAAGCCTCAGCTACCAGGCTGAAGTTCAAGGGAAGTTCTCTAGTTAGCAGCTGCCCTGCCTACAGTACAGTGCATTCTGAGCTAATAAAATTGACAAGCCAGTACAGTCAGCCTCACTGCTTATCTGAAAGGCTAATGCTCCCCACGGAATTGTAAGTTTCAACTTTATACCTGCAGATATGACTTACTACACTTGAGTATGTAGTCGACCTTAAAGCTTAACTCCAATGCCTGAATCCCCCATTCCTAAAGTCTGCCCCAAGTTCAAGCCCATGTGAATGTGTCCATTGAGAGAACACCGAAACTCCATATGATGGCCACCAAACCTAAAGAATTATGGATGGGAAAAAAGGGGTAAGGACTGCATAGATTAGTGGTTTTCACTTGGAGGGTATGGGCAGGGGACCCAAAGAGGCAAGAAATGGGAGGGATGTGTACTTTGAATACATTTCCCCAAGTTCTTCTTTCTTACTATACATCGCCAATTGAGAACCAGTTGCATAGTTGAATAATTTTATTTTATTCAATATAGAAATCTCTCTCCTGGGATATTGGACTGTTTGTGATATTTGGAGAAGGAACTAGAAAGATCACCTTAGTTGGACTGACATTCAGGAAAAGGAAATCCAACAGCTTTTCAAACAATTAAAAACCCTGACTTTTATATAAAGTAAACACATACTCCTATTTAGTAAGAAGTACTTAAAATCAAAATGCTTATTGAGGCTTGAGCACCGCGACTCGGAATTTTCTTTCAACTAGAAAGTAAGTCCCAATTGGAAGTCCATATAAGCACTGATGCATTGCCTCTTACCCTCACCTCCAGTTTTTTGACACAATCCCAGGGGCTAAAAACGTAAGGATATTTTCTGAAAGACTTACAGGGCTTATAAACATCACAAAACTACACTAAATTCAGATCTATTGGAAAGAGCGCTCCAGTAACCTTTCCTGGGGCTGGTCCCTGGCATGAATGTACAGGCCGGGGAATAACCTCTGTGGTTCTGGAGCAGGAAGAGTATTGATTGAAAGACCTGAAGGGATCTGTGAGAAGGGGCAAAGTGTATATTCTGCATTCTCATCTCCACTCGGGACACTTGGTATTAGCTTGTTACTTTCTCCTGAACTAAGATAAGAGGTTTATTGTATTTTATACAACATTTGTGAGGGTATTACACCCTTTGAGGGTCTTCTAAGGGCTTTTCAAGAACATTTATTTGACTGTACTTCCAAAACCATAAGTTCAAACTTAAAAGGAAAAAAAAAAGTGTGTCTTTATAAAATCAATATTAAGCATTAAGAGTGTTTTGGCAGATATGAGGATGTGCCATTTAGAACAGGCTTCAAAAAAGGATTTCCTGCCCAGTTGCAAATAAACATCCTTCAATTGTGAACCCCTTCAGAGTCCCCCTCAGCATTTAAGCCTGTCTTGCTCTTAATAAGATGGCCCCAACTAATGACAGGTGTTAACCCCCAACAATCTTTTGTACTCCCAACTCCATCCCAATATCTGTTTCCCGAAGAACCCAAATTGGCACATGTATCATATTAAGAATCTGGGGAGATTTTATGGATAGACTGATTGCATAAAATCACTCAAAGGGGAGGGTATAACACTAATGAAAAGTGGACAAATAACACTATTCTAAATGGGACTGTACAAGGGAGAACTGAACTTGGAGCGGTACACTAGAACTTTGAAGAGAGGAGTGGACTGGGAATCAACAGATTTGACCTCTAGCATTTGGAGATAGGGCCTTTACAGAAGTCAGTAGAGTGGGTTCTAGTGCAATATGACTGATATTCTTACAAAAAGATTAGAACACAGACACACACAGAAGGACTAGGTCACAGCCACACAGAGAGAAGACCAAGTAAAGATCCAGGGAGAAGATGCCCATCTATATGCCAAGGAAAGAGGCCTTAAGAAGAAACAGCCTGCTGACACCTTGATCTCAGACTTCACAACTGTGAGACCTTCAAAACTGTGAAACAATAAATATCTGTTGCTTAAGCCACCCAGTCTATGATACTTTCTTATAGTAGCCCAAGCAAATGGATGCAGAGGTCCTTAAGGGGAAGAGTTCTACTGCAGGACATTAGTCTCATTCATTGGGACTCCTGGGAAGTCTGGGGAAAGCCTTCAGATCTACCTCAGTGTTGGCTGGGCAGGTGCATGTCAATGACCTCCATACCAGCTAAGGAAATGCTGCTGTTGCCACCCACTCTGCTTTCAAAATCAATTTGTTATAGCCTTTCCTATGACTTGCCTTTCACTAGGTTTCTAAGATTCAAATGATGAGCCCTGACTCTGGGTACTGGATTTCGTAAGAAAATAGCGAGTAAATAAACCTGGGTGATCAAATTCATGCTTTATCATTATGGGCAGTAGAGCTCCAGTTGAGGCCTTCCGCAAGTAGCGGAATAACTGCGACCTAGCCGTGAGTGAAACTAAATTGGCATCCCGTAGTTAGAGTTCCTTTACTTCAAACAACCAGTTTTTAGCCCTGTCACAGGCATGCTAGCTGGCTCCTGGGTTCCTGAGTCACTGAATGTCAAATGTGGTGAGATGCTGAGGTGGCACTGCTAAAGTTAGAAGGCTCAAAGTTGCCAATTAATTCTGTGCAAAAGAAGTGTTTACATCAGCCTCCACTTTGGGCCCTGACTGATGTTCTCAAGCTTCTTCTAAACTGCGGCCTCCTTAGAAGTGACTGCTTGCCTCAGGCCTGGAAACAAAAGTGATTACTTACAGCAAAGTTACCAGCCTATTTGTTGGACACCAACTAGCTATATTTGTCTTCGATCCTCCTCCTACCCTCTCTCATCCTGTATTACTTTTATATTGCTATGTAATAAATTACCACAAATTTAGCAGCTGTAAACAACACACGTTAGCTCTGTTTCTGTGGATCAGGAGTGTAGGGTCTATATAACTTAGTTGGGTCCTCTGCTCAAGGTCTTACAAGACTGCAGTAAAGTTCTCAGTAAGGCTGCCTTCTCATCTGGAGTTTAGGGGCCCCTTCCAAGCTCCTATAGTTGCTGGCAGAATTCATTTCATGTGCTGTATTTTTGCTGGCTCTTAACTGTAGGCTTCCGCCAGGTCCTAGGGGCCAAGGCAATCGCAATATGGCTGTCTGCTTCTTCAGGACCAGCATTAGAATCTAGTCAGCTAGAATAGTCTTAAATAACATAACATAGTCATGAAAATGACATTCCATTACCATTTTCATATCGTTGTTTAATAAAAGCAAGTTTCAGACATTGTTCACAATCCAGGGAAAGGGTTATACAAGGGCATAACCCTTGATGACTTATTAAAAGTCATCTTAGGGTGTGTCTCCCAGCCCTACTCCTGTACTACTCACCTCTTTGACAGTAGCAAGCATGGCAGTTGCTGACTGCTTCTGCTTATAATACCACCAATTAAGTTTGGGAGGGACTCAAGGAACCATTTTTTGTTATTCTCTTCTCCGGGCCTAGTTGTCATACCAGATGCATGCATACCGTTGTGATCGTCACTTAAATCTCAGTTAAATCATGCATGGGTTATTACAATTTATTACAATCAACAGAGTGAAGAGACGGTCTACAAAGTAGGAGAAAATATTTGCAAATGGTGAGAATTCATCCTTTCTGGTAACTGAATAATATTGTCCATTGTATACATGAACCACATCTTTAGCCATTCATTCATCTGTTGAAGGGCATCTCAGCTCCTCCCACAGTCTGGTTACTGTGGACATGGCTACTATAAACATTGGGGTGCATGTGCCCCTTCTTTTCACTACATCTGTATCTTTGGGGTAAATACCTGGTAGTGCAATTGCTGGGTCATAGGGTGCTAGGATATCTCTATTCTTTTTTTTTCCCCCAAATATGTTTATTTTATCTTTCCAGTGTTACAAGATTAATTGTTCATGCACCACAACCCATGCTCCATGCAAAGGGTAGCTCTATTCTTAACATCTTGAGGAACTTCCATACTCTTTTCCAGAGTGGCTGTACCAGCTTACATTCCCACCAACAGTGTAAGAGGGTTCCCCTTTCTCCACAGCCTCACCAACATTTGTTGTTTCCTGTTTTGTTAATTTTTGCCATTCTAACTGGTGTAAGGTGGCATGTCATTGTGGTTTTGATTTGTATTTACCTGATGCCTAGTAATGTTGAGCATTTTTTCATGTATCTGTTAGCCATGTCTTCTTTGGAGAAGTGCCTATTCATGTCTTCTACCTATTTCTTGACTGGGTTATTAGGGTTATTTTAAGATTTTATTTATTTATTTGACAGAGAGAGATCACAAGTAGGCAGAGAGGCAGGCAGAGACAGAGGAGGAAGCAGGCTCCCTGCCGAGCAGAGAGCCCGATGCGGGGCTCTATCCCAGGACCCTGAGATCATGACCTGAGCCGAAGGCAGAGGCTTTAACCCACTGAGCCACCCAGGCGCCTTGACTGGGTTATTAGTTTTTTGAGTGTTGAGTTTGAGAAGTTCTTTATATAACTTAGATATTGGCTCTTTATCTGTAATGTCATTTGCAAATATCTTCTCCCATTCCATGGGCTGCCTCTTAGTTTTGTTGACGGTTTGCTTTGCTGTGCAGAAGCTTTTTACTAGATGAAGTCCCAAAAGTTTATTTTTGCTTTTGTTTCACTTGCCTTTCGAGATGTGTCTTGAAAGAAGTTATTGTGGCCGATGTTAAAGAGCTTACTGCCTATGTTCTTCTCTAGGATTTTGACAGATTCCTGTCTCACATTGAGGTCTTTCATCCATTTTGAGTTTATCTTTGTGTATAGTGTAAGGGAATTGTCTGTTTCTTTCTTCTATATGTAGCTGTCCAATTTTCCCAACACTACTTATTTAAGAGACTGTCTTTTTTCCATTGGATATTTTTGTAGCTTTTTAACTTCTACTTTTTCACATCTATATTTTTTCTTTTTATTTTATACAGATAGATAGATGATAGATAGATAGATAGATAGATAGATAGATAGATAGATATACGCTTCAATGTAGTCCTTTTCTCCCTATTCAATACTACCTTTATATAGATATCAGTTTTAATTTCCTTGTAACTCTGGGAAGTAGCGTTCTCTAACAAAGAGAACAAAATATACCCAGGAAGAACTGAAACACCCTACCTCGCCCACATTGAGAGATAATAGCCCCCGCTCCCCTCACCTCCCTTTTTTTCTTAACTTTATAAATCTTATTCTTGGGTTTCATTTTGGCTGGGTTTTTTTGTTGTTGTTTTGTTTTGTTTTGTTTTTGGGGGGTTTTTTTTGGTGGTGGCTTCCGACCACTCCAAACTTTCCCAGGGTGCATCTTGCCCGGATTGTGCTTGATATTTTCGACTCTGTATATCCCCTCAACCAGCCCTCAACAGAATGACTAGGAGGAGGAACATCCTCCAGTTTGTTGACGCAGTGTATCCCATTGATTGATTTGTGGATATTAAACCATCCTTGCATCCCAAGAATAAATCCCACTTGATTGTAGTGAATGATCCTTTTAATGTATTGTTGAATGTGGTTTGGTAATATTTTTTTGAGGACTTCTGCATTTATGTTCACCAGGCATGTTGGCCTGTAGTTTTCTCTTTTTTGTAGTGTCTATGGAATTGGTATCAGGGTAATGATGGCCTTTTCAAATATATTTAGAAGCTTTCCTTCCCCTTCTATTTTTTGAAATAGTTTGAGGAGAATAGGTATTAACTGTTCTTTATTTATTTATTTATTTATTTGTTTGTTTATTTATTTATTTATTTATTTTTATTGTATATATTAGTCACCATAAAATTCATCATTAGTTTTTGATGCAGCGTTCTTTAAATGTTTGGTAGAATTCACCTGTGAATCTATCTGGTCCTGAATTTTTGTTCTTCGGGAATTTTTTTTTAATTACCAATTCAGTTCCATTACTAATAATTGGTCTATTCTAATTTTCCATTTCTTCCTGGTTCAGTTTTGGAAGATTTATGTTTCTAAGAATTTATCCATTTCTTCTAGGCTGCCCAATTTCTTGGAATATAATTTTTGTAGTCTTCTTTTATAATTCTCTGTATTTCTATAGTGTTGTTTGTCTCTTCTCTTTTGTTTCTGATTTTTTTAATTTGGGTCCTTTCTCTTTTCTTTCCTTGAGTCTGGCTAAAGGTTTGTCAATTCTGTTTATCTTTTCAAAAAAAAAAAAAAAAAACAGCTCTTGGTTTCATTGATCTTTTTTTTTTAGTCTTTATTTCATTTATTTCTGCTCTCATCTTCATTATTTCCTTCCCTCTATTCATCTTGGGCTTTGTTTGTTCTGATTTTTTTAGTTCCTTTCAGTATAAGGTTAGATTTCTTATTTGAGATTTTTCTTGTTTCTTAAGGTAGGCTATATCACTATAAATCTCCCTCTTAGCAGTGCTTTCACTACAAACCGGAGGTTTTGGACTGCTGTGTTTTCATTTTATTGTTTCTATGTGTTATTTAATTTCTTCCTTGATTTCTTTTTTGGCCCATTGGCTGTTTAGTACCATGTTGTTTAGCCCCCACATATTTGTGGTTTTTCCATTTTCTTCTTGCAGTTGGTTTTATTTATGGTTGGCAGAATGAATGATATTATTTCAATATTGTTAAATTTATTGAGACTTGTTTTGTGGCCTAACGTGTGATCTGTCTTGGAGAATATTCCAGGTGCACTTGAAAAGAATGTGCATTCTGTTGTTTTTGGATGGAATGTTCTGTATATATCTGTTAAATCCATCTAGTCTAATGTGTTGTTCAAAGACACTGTTTCTTTATTGATTTTCTGCCTGGATGATCTATCCATTGATGTAAATGGAGTGATAAAAGTCTCCTACTATTAATATATTACTGTCAATTTCTCCTTTTATATCTGTTAACATTTGCTTCATGTATTTAGGTGCCTGGGTGCATAAATATTTACAATTGTTAAATCCTCTTGTTGGATTTACCCCCTTTATCGTTATGCATTGCATTTCTTTGTCTCTTGTTACAGTCTTCATTTTAAAGTCTATTTTGTCTGATATAAGTATTGCTACCTTTGCTTTTTTTTATTTACATTAGCATGAAATATCTTTTTTCATCTTTTCATTTTTAGTCTATATGTGTCTTCAGTTGTGTGGTGAGTATCTTGTAGGCAGCATATAGATGGTCTTGTTCTTTTATCCATTCTGCCACCCTATCACTTTTGATTGGAGCATTTAGACCATTTTCATGTAAAGCAATTATTTATACATATATATTTATTTCCATTTTGGTTTTTTTTTCTGACTACTTTTGTAATTATTCTTTCTTTCTTCTCGTGCTCTCTTTCCTTATGATTGATGACTTTCCACAGTCATATGCTTGGCTTTCTTTCTCTTTGTTTTTTGTGTACCTATTATAGGTTTCTGATCTGTGGTTACCATGAGATTGACATATAACATCTTAAGTATATAGCAGTCCATATTAAGTTGATGGTTAAATTAGAGCACATTCTATTTTTTAAGTAATATGAGATTCATTTTTATTTTCACCTCAAAATAAATGCTTAACACTTTTCCAAAACCAAAACTAAAGGTGAAGAAAGAAGGGTGGAAGGTTAGTTTTTCCTTCCCTGGGGAAGCCATTAAGGCAGATGTTCTGACATGTATGGTTCTTTCCAAAGTACTAGTTTAGACCAAATCCTCTCCCCAACTTTTCCTCTATTATCAGTTGTCCTCACTGGGGTTCTGGCTGGCAGGGGGACCCCAACCCCCATCTCCACTCCCAGACCAACACAAACAAGGCATTTGAAAAGCTGGGGGAAATCATTTAACACATGGCCTGGGATGTTCCAGGGTGCTTTGCACCTGTGTCACCTTGGCACGATGGCTAAAACTATAGTGAACCCCGACCGGGGGTGTCTCAGTGTGTATGCACTGGGGTCACCTTGGTGGGATGGCTGAGGCTGGTGTGGGCTGGGAGCCTGGGGCTTACTGAGGTTGTAGGCCAACTAGGGTACCAGGATCCTGCTCCTGTCCACGGTATTAAGGTGGATGGAGAATGTGAATTGTGGCACTGACCAGCCCCTCCAACCTGGAGAGACTTCCAGCAGCTACCCTGTCATTTAGTAAGGTTTTAAGCCTAGTTCCTCTACATTCTAGTTGCTCTTTTAAACCACAGCTTTTTTTTTTTCTGTGCCCCAGGGTATCTGGGGCTGGTGTAGGCTATAGGCCTGGGGCATGATGAGGCAGTAGACCAACTATGGCATCCAGAGCCAGCTCCCATTTGTGCTATCAGGGTGAAGGAGGAACATAAACCATGGTGCTCACCAGGCCCTCAGACCCTAGAGTTCCAGCAACAGCCCTGTCCATTTGTTGTTGCCTATCGTTCACAAACATGCCCACTAATGAAGTCTTTAACTGTTAAATAATTAGGTCACTGATGCTTAAAGTGCTTTGTATGATGTGAAAATCTTTGGTAGGTTATTATATAGATGTTTCAGAGTGTTCAGTAATATTTAGGGAAATGGGTTAGGGTTTTTGAATGGGCTATGAATGAAGTATTTTCTCTATTTAAATAATGGAAAACTGCTGCTGCTATCTGCATATTTGCTTTCCAACATGTTTTCAAGAATGAATTAGATTTGGATAATGAGGAATTCCTGTACTTACACTTTCATTTCTTGTTCTTGAGCTATCATAAAATTCCTTGTTTCCCATGTAAAATGAATATATAACACTCTTACTTTTCCTTTCATTTTTTTTCTTTCTTCTATCTACTCTTTACTGCTTCTGTATTTATATTTTTCTGTTGTCAAGGTTGATGACATTTACATTCTGTTCTATAAGTCTGTAAGTGCTTTGTCTATAGTTGGCTATAAAATTTGAAAATCAATATACAATATTTGTATTTTTATGGCTATTAAATATTGATTCCTGGATAATCCAGTAATGTATTATATTCTTTTCCTAGTACAACTTTTTTCACTTTCCTGAAGCTCTATTTGTATATCTTGTGCCTTTATTGCCTTTTTCTCCTTCTTAACATGATCCATATTCTTAAGGATCCTAATAAGTCTCTGGAATATTCTTTAGTCCTAGATGCTCCCCTCTGAATGTCCTCCTACATCCATGAGGACTAATTGTTCTGTAGAATTACTGACCCCAAGACTTCTTTTCATTGATCAACTTAGTTGGATTGACTTGGTTTATACCTCATTTTTACACACATACTCAAGGAACATACTATGAAAAGGTGCATGGAGATTCAATTGTCTAAATTTAATTCAATTTTCTAAATGTCTTTACTCTCACATTTGATTGATAATTTTCAAGGCTTAGAATTCTAGGTCAAAATTAATTTTCTCTCAGGTTTGGAAGATTTTGTTCTTTTGAATGTAATCTATTTTCACTCCTTTTTGGATATATTTAGGATCTACACTTTGTGACTGGTGTTTGGGAATCTCATGTTAATCTGCTTCGAAGTTTTTAAAAATTTTCTATTTACTACAGTGGGTGCCTGCTAGGCTCTTTCAAGCTCAAGGTTAATACTTTTCTTCACTGAGGGTTTTAGAGGGGAGGGGGTTGGGGGGTTGGGTGAGCCTGGTGGTGGGTATTGAGGAGGGCACGGATTGCATGGAGCACTGGGTGTGGTGCATGAACAATGAATCTTGGAACACTGAAAAAATTAAATTAAAAAAATACTTTTCTTCAGTTCTAAGAAATTTACTTGTATTATTATATTATATTTCTTCCTATCTATTTTCGCTCTGTTCTTCCTTTCTAGAATTCCTATTAGTCATGTGGATGCAGAAATGCTACCTTGCTCTGAAGTCATTATTAATAATTATAGATCTCATATCCCATAGTTGAAAAGGGAAGGAAACACTTTACACTCTGAGATAAACAAGCTAACAAAAACCAGGGTCACCCTTTCTAATTGTAGCCCTCTACCAGAATAGGTGAATCTTTAAGCCTTTCCTGTCAGCTACTGACTAACAAAACCAATTCTCGCCCTTTTATGATGCCAATGCCTGCAGATATGCTATGATCCTTAAAAAATTGTAATTATGTGAGAAAATTGTCATTTTTCACTATAAACTAAATGTAAGCTCAGTAACCACCTTGTAAATCTGTTTTTTTGGTTTTTACTCCTCCCCTCTCTAAACACTTCTGTCTTGCAAACCTTTTAACCTCCTTTGCTTTCCTAAAAGCACTTGCCCCTGAGGCTTCCTTTGTTGTTCAGATCTTTTGTTGTTGTTGTTGCTTAGATTTTAAACATAATCACACAAGAAGGAATAATAATGATTAAGGCATAATCCTAATCTTGTGTGATTTAGTGTATACTAGTTATTTAAATTTACAATCTGCTTTTCATTAAATTTTCGATCTTTACTAGATATGAAGAATTCTCAAATAAGACTTTTCCTTCAAAGACTCATGGCCTAAATGGATTTAAAGGGGGAAAAGTTCACAAAGTTTATAGTTTGTTTATGGTGAGAAAACAGTAATTTTCTCACATGATGGTTCAGATATGTTTAAAAAGTTCCACAAGTAACACATCAGAACTCTAGGCCATCAGCAGAAATGTAGTGGACCATTCTACTTGCATGTCATATAGAATTGGGGAAATGCTTCATCATGTACTTACAAAGATATTCAAACAAGATGGAACAGCAGCTGTTACATGTTAAAAGGGGGGCTTACTGAAGAGAAGAAAGCCTTAATACTGTACTTTGGAGGTAACAATACCAACATAGCAGGACTTACAACTACTGGTTGCTTACAGAGAAAATAGTTTGTTTGCTGGAATCTGCTGAAAAAGTCACCAAACTGACATGCTTTGAGACTGGGAGTATTTTTTACATGCAGTTGCTGTAAAGGTACTCCCATTACTGTATCCTAGGAAAGATGTTGGAAACGGTAAGCATCAGTGAAAGCTGGGATACAGATGGACACTCAGCAGCACTGTGTTTATTTTCAAAGTCAATTGCACTGCCTCATTACCACATTTGTAGATCTGAGGCTGAAGGACAAAACTTTATCAAGGGATTGTGTGAAGCAGTAAGTGCTGGCAAAAATATTGGAAAATGTATATATGCAGTAATCGTTAGACTGTTTTTGAAAATAATTACAAAACATCTTCTCTAAGTACCTCACAGACATTAAGAATTATTTTTAAGATTTTATTTATTTATCTGACAGAGAGAGAGAGATCACGAGCAGACAGAGGGGCAGGCAGAGGGGGCAGGCAGAGGGAAAGGGAGAAGCAGGCTCCCTGCTGAGCAGAAAGCTGGAAGCTGGATGCGGATGCAGGGCTCGATCCCAGGACCTTGGGATCACTACCCAAGCCAAAGGCAGATGCTTAACTAACTGAGCCACCCAGGCGTCTCCCACTGAGAATTATTGTAAAACCCTAATAATAATGAAAAATAATACAGCAGTGGTTCAGGAACCAGAAGTCAATCCAATGGAACAAAATTTTCCAGAAACTTCTATGTATACGTGGGATCTTATTACATGACAGAGCTGGTATCAAAAATTAATGTGGAGAAGATAGATCATTTAGTAAACATTATTGATAAAATTAGCTCACTGCATAGAGAAACAGGAATTTGTATCTTTTTTACACTACGTATAAACTTCAAACAGATTAAAGAATTAAAGATAAAAAGTAAAACTATAAAGAAAATAAAAGCAAACTAAGAAGAATATCTCTAAGACTTCACCATAGGGGAGTTCTTAAACCTCCAAAAGCACAAATAACAAGGTAAAAAAAAAAAAAGGCAATGGATTTGGCTATGCCAAAATTAAAGATTTACTTTCCACAGTGGACACCATAGACAAAGTTAACTGAAGGGTGAGAAAGATACTTGTCATGTCTAAAAACGAAGGAATAATATCTAGGATGGACAAGAAACCTCTTCCAATGAGTAAATGAAAGACAGGACTTCCATTAGGAAAATGAGCAAAGGGTATCATAAGCAACACTGTACCTGGGATTATAAGCCAAGATCCCAAAGGAGGCATGTAAAACAGTATTTCCTAAAATGGCGCTTTGGAGAGTAAGGACAGGAATATCTTTTGTTTCCATCATAAGGTATATGGAGTAGTAAGCGGTCGTTACAAATAAGAAATTACGTTTATGTGCAGCCAAAGGATAGACTTCGAAATATAATGTTGCATAAAAAGGGGAAGGAAAGGGCAAGGAATGAATGGATACTTAAGATACAGTGTTATTTTTTCAATTAAATACAACAATGCTACGATTTTTTTCAATGATATACATCTAAATACTCCTAAGGAAATTGGATTGGAAGGACATACACTAAATATATAAGAGTGGTTAAGAAGAGAAATTAGAAAGGGGGTGGGAAAACAATAGCCAAAAATAAAACAAAGTGCACCCCACACCATTCAATGACATTGGTGTGCTTTGAACTATGGAGTATGATCAATTTGGTTCTGTGCATCCAAAGATCTAAAGGCAGAAAACAAGGCCACCCAAAGACTGAAAATCAAGTGTAGTCTAACCTACCCTCGAAAATCCTTAAACCACAACTCATTCATTTATTCAACAATTATTTATTGAGCACCTGATTTGTGCTAGGCACTGCTCTGAATGCTTGAGATGCAACAATGAACGAAACAGACAAAATTCTTCCCCTGTGGAGCTTCCCTTCCAGAAAGAAACAGACAATAAGGGATAAAGATAATAATTAAATTACTTAGCATGTTAGAGGATAATAAGTGCTATTTAAGAAAAGAACAAAATAGAATAAAAAGTATCAGGAGTGTTGGGGGTAAAGCTGCAACTTTGAGCCATATGGTCAGGGTAAGCCTCTGAGCATCTGACATTGGAATAGGAACTTGAAGGAGGCTAGGAAGTTTGCTTGAAGATCCGGGCAGAGTGACCAGCCAGTGACAAGGCCTGGCATGTTAGAGGACCAAGAAGGAGGCCAACGTGACTGGAGCTGAGTGAACCAAAGAGAGAGTAGGAGGAGGAGAGGGCAGAGAAGTGAGGGAAGCCAGGATGTGCAGGGCTTTCCACAGCCATTGCAAAAATTTTGGTTTTACATTGAGAGACAAAACTACAAAACCATGGCAGACTTTTGAGTGAAGAAGTGACACAACAATGGTAACAAACTCATATGTAGACTTTACAGATACCAACATATTTAATGCTCACAGCATTCCTCTGGCAAATAGGTACTGTTACCATGGACATTATTCAAACCAGGAAAGTGAGGCAGGCAAGGCTAGGCAAGTTGCCCAAGGCTACACAGCTAGTATGTGGAAGAGCCAGGCTGCAAAACCAGGTAATCTGGCCCCAAAGTTCACACACTTAGCCACTGCAGAGAGCTCAGTATCCGCTCAGCACAGGAAGAGATCGCTGTGTACAGCTGAGCACCAGATGATGTCTTTGGCTTGCATTCAGAAGCCATAGTGATAGTGGCTGCAAAATTCCTGTCTTTAACTATTGGAATCATGCTCAGGGTTTTGCCCAAGATTAGAAGCTCTCAGGAGAGAGGCCAACTGAGACTACATCTGGATTATGTCTCTGCCTCACATGCACCCTGGGCTGTAAATTCATCAACAGGCAGCATCAATCACCTTCCTCCCTCCCCTGTCCCATGTCTTTTGCCAGCAAGTGTATTTGAAAATAAGTTGAAGTCCTAGAAGACAATGACTCCTCTGTCCAACTATTGCTGACTTGCTTGCTCCTCCCTCCGTTTTCCCTTTGCCAGAGAGGACACTGGCTCATGAACTTGCACTCCCCCTGGCTCTCTGGCTCCAGCTTGCCACTCCTTTTATTTCCACTAGGCCTTGGCCTGATGCATACCGAACTGGGAACTTTTCCAGGTATCTCCTGCATCTTTTACTTCTTGACCTTGGTCCTTATTATTTGTACCCATTCCTTTGTGTGTCATTCTCTTGGAATCTCCTCCCTAAAATACAGTTGCTCTTCTGGAGGACCTTTTTTTTTTGCCAAAGCAGAAAACTGTGTTTCTTAGTTAATGACATTGGTGTTCACATTTTTAAATGAAAACAAACTGCTCTATGTGGTAGTTTCACTGAAAAATAACAGACAATTATAAGGGAGTGGAAATCAAGAGCTTCAGCTCTAACACATCTAGCACATTTTGAGCCTCTGTAAATTGGGGATAATAATTTTCAACCTCCCAGTTTACACAGCTGTGAAAATCAAATACAATATGAAAATGACCATTGCAAATGATGTTCGTGGTTAATGTAAAATTAATTTTCATAACAAACATTGTAGGAATCTGAGCTTCCTCTTTTGATGATTAATTCCATCTATGTTAGGATTGAATCAGCAGGTGCTCAGTGAAAGCTTGAGCATTCAAGTGAATTAACAAAGTGGTGTGAAATGCTATGTATTGTTTGTGTTTCAAAGCATTTTAGACCACAATTAGCTAAGTGCAGGTGGGCGGGTGCTTGGTGGTGAGGATAATGGAAATTATGATAATCAACTTGCTCTGTTGCCCTAAGCCCAAGTCAGTACTACAAGAAACTACCTTGGTCTACAGACTGGGAATACCCTGTCAGCATTTTTCCCAGCAGCAAGCACAGTGTTTGGCACATAATAGTGGCTCATGATGTTTTTAATAAAAGAATAAATGAATAACCAGATAAAATAAGGTATTGTGCCAGACACTATGATTGAGAATAAAGAGCTATGGCGATAGCACTGAACTTGGAGTCAGAACCCCTAAGTTCTCATCCTGATCTGTAAATTCCATGTGTGCCTTTATGCAAGTCCCTTCCCTCCCCTTATCCTTATACATATCTAGAAGACAATGGGATAATGGTGGAGAGGGTGGAGAGGGTGATGGTCTAGATGATTTCTAAGGGTTCTTATTGACTTGACATCCCATGACAAGAGTGACCACAACTTCCAAAATAGTGAATTGATCAAGTACAGGGAATTGGGATATGGCTGTGGGGCAAGCCATCATGGAATCCAAGTTTCACCCTCTATCAGAGAATATGAAAAATAAACAGTGCCTCAGATGGGAAAGGTGACAGGCCTTGTCATTGTTACAGCCTTGTCTTTGCCATGCATAACAATGGTACTAACTGCGGCGAGAAGCCAATATAACTCGACAAATATATCACTCTGATGCAGATCCTTGGCAGAGGACAGGGAAACACCAAAGACCCGGGGAACTGGAAGTAAAATCAACGTTAAACCCTTCCTTAGAACATAGGACCCCAAAAAATTGGAACTGGAAGGGAAGGCTCTTAGCAACCATCAAATTCAACCTCTGAATTTGAAGGGATAACAAAACAGGCCAGCATTAGGGGAGGGCACTTTACTAAAGTCACACACACAGTACAAGACAGAATCAGAACCAACCCAGGCCTGTTGATTTCAAATGCCACAGCTGTGTCATCAAATAGGAAGTCCACAGAACTCCTCTCTCTCTCTCTCTCGGTCTCTCTATTTCTCTTTCTCCTTATATTCATAAAGGGATAAGAATAATTTAGATTTGGAATAGAGAGTATGACGTGGGCATAGCTCACAAAGGAAGGGAGCAAAGTGATGAAAAATTTGAACCTTTCCTCCAGAAATTTCCTGCATTCTCATGTGGTGGTCAGACTGCAGGTTAGAGACAAACCATAAGAGACCCAATCTCAGGAAATAAACTGAGGATTGCTGGAGGGGATGAGGGTGGGAGGGATGGCGTGGCTGGGTGATGGACACTGGGGAGGGTATGTGCATGGGAGTGCTGTGAATTGTGTAAGCCTGATGATTCACAGACCTGTACCCCCGAAACAAATAATACATTACATGTTAATAAAAAAAAACACATGTAGGGGTACCTGGGTGTGCCTTTGGCTCAGGTCATGATCTCAGGGTCCTGGGATTAAGCCCCACCCCGGGCTCTCTGCTCAGCAGGGAACCTGCTTCCCCCTCTCTCTGCCTGCCTCTCTGCCTACTTGTGATCTCTCTCTCTCTCTCTCTCTCTCTCAAATAAATAAATAAATAAATAAATATTTTTTAAAAAATGAAAACATGAAACAGTAAAGGTACTAGAAAAATACACAGGTGGATGTTTTGTCTTCTGCCTGGCTTCTGCCCATAGTAATAGGCCACCTGTCTCTGGGGGACCTTCTCAGATCACTTAAAACATTGACTCTTGGGGTGCCTGGGTGGCTCAGTGGGTTAAAGCCTCTGCCTTCGGCTCCGGTCACGATCTCAGGGTCTTGGGATCGAGCCCTGCATCTGGCTCTCTGCTCAGCAGGGAGCCTGCTTCCCCCCTCTCCCTCTGCCTGCCTCTGTGCCTACTTGTGATCTCTCTCTCTCTCTGTGTCAAATAAATAAATAAAATCTTAAAAAAATAATAAAATAAAAAATTTTAAAAGACACATGTAGTATAAGAGGTTATAGAATCCTCAAAAGTTGGGCAGGAAGAGACTCTATCAGCAAGCCCCTCTGACAGCTCTGCTGTTTGACCATTTTCTTTATTAAAACATTTTCCTGATATTCTGATCACATCAAGATTGTATTGCTTTTGGCCAAAAGCCATTATAATACTCAGAGTGAAGTGGTTATGATGTCAGCTTTAAAATAAATTGGGAGGATTAAAATAGACCAAATGAGAATGAACTTCTAAGAGTAAGAAGGGGTCATATTTTAAGATTGTGTTCATAAAAGAAGTCATCCAATTTATGCATCTCTAGTCATTTTATCTGCAACATTTAAACCAGTTTCCACTTGGATTTCTGATATCATCATTGCAAAATAAAAAATGCTATAGCTTCTGCCTGCATTCATCTTGTAAAGTACTTCACTTGATTTTTTTATGTTATTTTATAGTTAAATTAAAAAGCACTGCTAAAAATCTCTTGAATGAGACTAAATTCATAGAGATGGAGAAAAGAGTAAATATGGAAGGTTTTCTCTTTCTTTTTTTAAGATTTATTTATTTATTTTGGTGGTGGGGCAAGAGGCTGAAGGAGAGGGAGAGAATCCTCAAGCAGACTCCCTACTGAATGTGGAGTCCAATGTGGGGCTCAATCCCAGGCCCCTGAGATCGTGACCTGAGCCAAAATCAAGAGTTGGACACTTAACTGACTGAGCCACTCAGGTGCCCTGGAAAGTGTTTTCATAGAGGCAGAATTACTGGGGTGACAGTATCCATCTGTAAAACTGGGTAGTGGATTCATAGAAGTTTGCCTGAGATTGGAAAGGTAGATAAAGTGAAGATTAACACAAATTTGTAAATTTATGTTCCAAGCAGCCAGTCTGTGGGACCCTACTTTTTAAATATGTATATCTTTTTTTTTAAAATATGTATATCTTTTTAATCAATTATTTTTAATAGTTTTATTGAGGTTTAATTGACATGCAATTAAATGCACATATTTAAATATTTAAGCTTTGACAGATGTACACATATATGTACTATGAAATCATTACCACAATGAAGAGAGTGAACACATCCTTTATCCTCAAAAGTTTTCCTCATTCCCCTGTAACTCTTCCTTTCCATACCTCTCCATACCCCAACCCCCAGACAAACATTTATCTGCTTTCTGTCACTATTGACTAGTTTGCATTTTATGTAAATAGAATCGTTGCAGCATGTACTCTTTTTGTCTAGCTTTCTTCACTCAGCATAATTTTCTTGAGTTTCATCCAAGTTGTAGCATTATCAATAGTTCTTTTTATAGCTGAATAGTATTCCATTTTATGTATGTACAACAATTTGTTTATTCGTTCAATTGTTGGATTGCCCATTTGGGCAATATTTGGATTGCCCATTTCTAGTTTTTTATTACAAATAAAGTTACATTTAACATTTGTTACAATTCTTGAGTCAACAGATCTTTAGTTACTTGGGTAAATACCTATGAGAAGCATGCCTAGGAGTCATATGCCTATTAGTATGGTAGATGTACATTTGTTTAACTTTTAAAGAAACTGATGAAATATTTTCCAAAGTGGTTGTACCATTCAATATTCTCAAAAGCAATATATGAGTGTCCCGCTTGTTCTACATCCTTGCCAACACTTGTAATTGGTCTTTGAATGTTAGCCATTCTAGTGAGTGAGTATTTACATTTTATTGGGGTTCTAATTTGCATTTAATTAATGACTAATGATATTTAGCATCTTCTATGCTTATTTGCCATCAACATATCTTCTTTGGTGAAGTATCTTTTCAAATCTTTTACTCATTTGATTCATTGGGTTGTTTGTCTTCTTATCATTGAATTGTAAGAGTACTTTATACATTGTATATATAAGTCCATTCTCAGATATACAATGTGCAAATATTTTCTCCAGTTCTGTGTCCTGTTTTTTCCTTCTCTTAACAGAGTCTTTCAATGAGTAAAAGGTTTTAATTTTGATAAAGTTCAATTCATCCAAATTTCCATTTATGGATCATGCTTTTTTGAACCCTATCAAATAGTTTTTTAACTAACCTAAGCTCTCAACAATTCTATCCTATATTTTTTCTAGAAGTTTTATAGTTTTCAGTTCTACATGTAGGCCTATGATTCATTTTGACTTATTTGTTTATATGCGCAACGTATGGGTCAAAGTTCTTTGTTCTTTTTTTGCATGTAGTTATGCAATTGCCCCAGTACTATCTTTTGTTGAAAAGGTCATACTTTCTTCACTGAATTGCATGCATTTGCATCTTTGTCAAAAATCAATTGGCCATAATATGCAGGTCTATTTCTGTACTATCTATTCTGTTCCACTTGTCTATCTATATGCCAATACCACATTGCTTTGATTACCATGGCTTTATACTACTATCTCTTGAAATCAACTAAAGTAAGTCCTACAGCTTTGTTGTTTCCAAGATTGGTTTGGCTGTTCTGGGACATTTGCATTTCCATAGGAACTTTAAAATTAGCTTGTCAATTTCCACATAAATGCCTGCTAGAATTATGATTGAGATTGCATTATATTTATAGGTCAATTTGGGGATAAGCAACATTTAATAATATTGAGTCTTTTATCCTGTGAACACATCTATCCATTTTTTAAGGTATTCTTTAATTTATCTCACTGACGTTTATTAGTTTTCATTGCACAGGTCCTGAGTATTTCATATTTTTATGACTTTGTAACTGAAGCTTTTTTTTCAATTTCCAGTTGTTCTTTGCTAATATGTAGAGATCCAGTTGGTTTTTGTATATTGATCTGGTATCCTTCAATCTTGCCAAACTCACTTATTTGTTCTAATATTCTTTGTATAAGTCATAGAATTTGCTACATAGATGACCATGTCATCTCCAAAGGAGAGTTTTGATTATTCTTCCTTTCTAATATGGCTTATTATTTCTTGGTTTTGCCTTGTTTTATTTCGTTTATTGCATTGGCTAGATTCTTCAGTACAACACTGAATAGAGATGGTGAGAGCTGACATCCTTGTCTTGTTCATGATCTTAAGGGAAAGCATTCAGTCTTTCACCTTAAGTATGATGTTGGCTGTAGGTTTTGCGTGGATGTCTCTTATCAAGTTGTAACCAGCTGTTTTTAATTTTAAAAGAAATACAGTGGAATACTCCTGACAGTGCGGTGGATTAGTATTCTGAGATACTTTCTTGCTCCACAAACCAAAATCTGGATAAATTATAGCAAATTACCATATAAATGTATAACTGACCTTGCAAGAAAATAAAGAAAGCCAATCACGAGGAGCTAAAATCAGAGCAGCAAGGGAAGACAGAAGGCAGAATGAGGCCTGGGGTCATTTTCCAATTCCAGAAACATTATATCCTTGGATTTTAACAGCTGACAGCCTTTCTGGCTGATCCACCTCAGCCTCCCTCAGAAGCTCTCTTCTTCTACCTGCTTTTAAACATTAGTGTTTTTCAAGGCTCTCTCCTAGGATCTCTTATTTTCTCACTCCCTAGTTGACCTCGTGTATCCCAATCTCAAGTATCACCTTAATGCTAATGACATGAAAATCTTCATCTACCCATGTTCTTTCCTGAACTATCTTTCCTATCCAACTTCTTAAAGAATATGATCTGACTCTGATGTACTACATATCCTTTAAACTCATATCAAAATTTCATCTTTCCTCTGCCTCTGTCTGTTCCTGTTTCCACCTCAGTTACCGACACCATAATTTTTGAGTCATCCATGACTCTTTTTAACTCTCACGCTTCCATATCTTATTATTTTTAGCTCGACCTTCCAAGTATCTCTTGAGCCAAATTCTTCATTTCCATATTCATTGCTATTATCTTTGTTCAAGTCACAATTTTTCACCTGAACTACTGCAATAGCCTCCTACCCAGTTCCCTGCAGCCAGTCCAGCCCTCATTAGTCTAACTTCCATAGTGCCACCAGACTCATAACTTACAAATTGATGTCACTTTCCACTGCAAACATAATAAAGTTTAATCCCCTAAAGCCCTTATATAGTGTGGTGAATTATCTGAGCTCTCGTTACCTCTCAAGCCTTATCTCTCTATTCTATTCTCTACTCGCTGGTTATCTTGAATGCCATGCCACTCCCTAAACTCCTTCTATTCTGTCCTGCTTTTGTGTTTTTACGTATGCTGCTCTCCCTACTCACCTCTCTCTTGTTTCACCTGGCTAACCAAATTCTATACATTTTTCAGGACTCAGGTCAAATATTACCTTCAAGAAACATTCCTGGCACTGTTTACCTAGTTAGATTCTGTTCCTAGATAACTCTGGCAATTACCTTACCATATTGCAATAGATTCCCTATTTACTTGCTTTCTTGCCTATAAGCTTTGTTAGAGCACAGTCCCTAACATAAGAGTAATCAAAAATTAAACACCTTATTAATTAATGGAAGTTGGCTAATTGAGTTTTTTTTCTGTTTTTTTTTTTTTTTTTTTAATTTAAATCTTAGGTAGTTGGGGCGCCTGGGTGGCTCAGTGGGTTAAGGCCTCTGCCTTTGGTTTGGGTGGTGGTCTCAGGGTCCTGGGATCGAGCCCCGCGTCGGGTTCTCTGTTCAGCAGGGAGCCTGCTTCCCCCTCTCTCTCTGCCTGTCTCTCTGCCTACTTGTGATCTCTCTCTCTCTCTGTCAAATAAATAAATAAACCTTTAAAAAATTATATAAAAAAATAAAAATAAAAATAAAAATAAATCTTAGGTAGTTAATATACAGTGCAATATTGGCTTCTGGAGTAGAATTCAGTGATTCATCACTTACATACAACACCCAGTGCTCATCATAACAGGTGCCCTCCTTAATACACATCACCCATCTAGCCCATCCCCCACCCACCTCCCTCCTCAGACCCTCAGTTTGTTCTCTACCTTTAAGAGTCTTCTATGGCAGGGCGCCTGGGGGGCTCAGTGGGTTAAAGCCTCTGCCTTCGGCTCAGGTCATGATCTCAGGATCCTGAGAACGAGCCCCACATCAGGCTCTCGGCTCAGCAGGAAGCCTGCTTCCCCCTCTCTCTGTGCCTGCTTGTGATCTCTCTCTGTCAAATAAATAAAATAAAATAAATAAAATCTTAAAAAAAAAAAGAGTCTTTTATGGCGTGTTTCCCTCTCTCCTTTTTTTATTTTCCCCCTTCCCATATCTTCATCTGTTTTCCATCCATGTCATTGCAAATATCAAGATTTCATTCTTTTTGGTGGCTAAGTAATATTCCATTGTATGTATATCACATCTTCTTTACCATTCTTCAGTCGATGGATATTTGGGCTCTCTCTATAATTTGGCTATTGTTTATAATGCTGCTATAAACATTGGGGTGCACATATCCCTTGAATCTGTATTTTATTTTCTTGGGGGGAATCACTGGATTCCCCAATGATCACTAGCTGCCCAGGTACCAAAAAATTATGTTTCTGAAATCTCTTGATGTCAGTTCTACAAGAAGAGCAATGGAGCTGCCCTACATGTGCCACTCACAACAGAAGTCCTGTTTTACTACTTGGCCATTTTAAAGATAGAAATACTGTCTTGCAAATACCTCCTCCCATTCTATAGGCTGCTTTATAGTTTTGTTGATTGTTTTCTTCACTGTGAAGAAGTTTTTTTTATTTTGATGAAGTCCCAATAGTTTATTTTTGCTTTTGTTTCCCTTGCCTCAGGAGACATATCTAGTAAAAAGTTGCTGTGGTTGATGTCAAGGAGCTTACTGCCTCTGTTCTTCTCTAGGAAAGACCTCACATTGAGGTCTTTCATCCATCTTGAACTTATTTTTGTGTGTGGTGTAAGAAAATGGTCCAGTTTCATTCTTTTGCATGTTGCTGTCCAGTTTTCCCAATACCATTTGTTGAAGAGACTGTCTTTTTTCCATTGGATATTCTTCCCTGCTTTGAAGATTGGCTGACCATAGAGTTGTGGGTTCACTTCTGGGTTTTCTATTCTGTTCCACTGACTTTTTTAAGATTTTATTTATTTATTTGAGATAGAGACAGTGAGAGAGAGAGAGCATGAGAGGGGAGAAGGTCAGAGGGAGAAGCAGACTCCCCATGGAGCTGGGAGCCCGATGTGGGACTCGATCCCAGGACTCTGGGACCATGACCTGAGCCGAAGGCAGTTGCTCAACCAACTGAGCCACCCAGGCGCCCGGATGTGTCTATTTTTATACCAGCACCACACTGTTTTGATCACTAGAGCTTTGTAATATAAATTAAAGTCTGGAATTTTGATACCTCCACCTTTGCTTTTCTTTTTCAAGGTTGCTTTGGCTCTCTGGGGCCTTTTGTGGTTCCATGCAAATTTTATGATGGTTTGTTCTAGCTCTGTGAAAAATGGTGGTTGCATTTTGACAGAGATTGCCTTAAATGTGCAGACTGCTTTGGGTAATATAGACATTTTAATGACATTTGTTCTTCCAATCTGTGAGCATGGAATGTTTTTCCATTTCTTTGTGTCATCTTCAATTTCTTTCATAAATGCTCTACAGTTTTTAGAATACAGATGTCTTACCTCTTTGGTTAGGTTTATTCCTAGGTATCTTATGGCTTTTTGTGCAATTATAAATGGGATTGATTCCTTGATTTCTCTTTCTAAGAAATTGCTTCATTATTGGTATATGGAAATGAAACAGATTTCTCTACATTGATTTTGTATCCTGTGATGTCACTGATAAAAAGTTAGTGTCCAAAATATACAAAGAACTTAAAAAACTCAACACTCCCCCCAAAAATAATCCAGTTAAAAAATGGGCTAAAGATATGAATAGACATTTTTCCAGAGAACATACAGATGGCCAAGAGGCACATGAAAAATGCTCAGCATTACTCATCATCAGAAAAAACCAAAAGATTACTACAAGGAGATATCCCCTCACACCTGTCAAAATGACTAAAATTAACAACACAAGAAACAAAAGGTTCAGCAAGGATGTGGTGAAAGGGGAACCCTCTTACACTGGTGGGAATGCAAACTAGTAGGAATGCAAACTGGTGCAGCTCCTCTGGGAAACAGTATGGAAGTGTCTCAAAAAATTAAAAATAGAACTACCTTATGATTCAGTGATTGTACTATTAGATATTCACCCAAAGCATCCAAAACTGTTAATTCAAAGACATATATGCATGCATATATTTATAGCAGTATTATTTATAGCATCATTATCAGCAATAACTAAATTATACAAAGCCTAGATATCTGTCAACTGATAAATGAGGATCAGAGTTGGGGGCCACTGCAAGAGCTTTGAGAAAGAGCAGGTTAAGCACTGGGTGTTGTATGGAAGTATTCAATCACTAAATTGTACACCCGAAATAAATATTGTACTGTATGTTAACTAACTGGAATTTAAATAAAAACTTAATAAGTAAATAAATTATTTTTTAAAAAGAAATCTGTGGTGACGCAGGAATAAGATAGTATTCATTCAACAATACTTTGCTAATAAGCATTAGTGCTTCTTTAGGGCCTGGAAAAGTAGAGATGAACAAGGTATAAACTTTGCCCTCAAAAATTTAGAGTCCAGTAGGAAATAAGATGAAAAATGGTTCTCAGGCAAGGACAAACCTAGACTCAATAAGAGAAGAACATGGCGCTTAACAAGTACTAATAATTCTTAAATGGAGCAAAGGAGAATAGAACACTGTTGGGCTGAGTTTTTTTCAACCTTCAATCCACTCTTCTTCTAAAAATATTTATTGATGACACATATTTGGAAAGAAGAATGTCTGCTAAAAGCAATCACAACCAGGAAGCCAAAAGCTATTTGGAACAGAAGGTATTAACTACTCTAGGATTCATTACCAAAGAGTCAAGGGTTGAAGTAGGGAAGGCTGGAGACAAAGAGAAGAAGGAGAAAGACAAGAAAGAATGAAAGAGATATTCTGTAAAAGTCAGCAGAATCTGTTATTTTATATCATTTGGTGTCCAAAACACAAAGTCCAAGTTCTTGGACTGATTCTTGTACTTTCCTGATGGTTGTGATGGCCAGGTCCAACTTAGAGAACAACTAGGGAAGCTAGATTCACTCTCATTTTCTGGAAAGAGCACGGTTTGAAGGACGTTGTCCTTTCACTTGAGTATAAATGCTTGCTCCAAGTTAAATGGTGCTTAACCTGCCACAGAGGATCATAAGGGAAGGGAGGGAAAACCGAATGGGAAGAAATCAGAGAGGGAGACAAACCATGAGAGACTTTATACTCCAGGAAACAAATTGAGGGTTGCTGGAGGAGAGGAGGATAGGGGATGGGGTAACTAGGTGATGGGCATTAAGGAGGGCACATGATGTGATGAGCATTGGGTGTTATATAGAACTAATGAAACATTGAGCTACATCAAAAATGAACCATAAGAGACTGTGGACTCTGAGCAACAAACTGAAGGTTTTGGAGGGGAGGGGGTCGGGGGTTGGGCGAGCCTGGTGGTGGGTAATGGGGGGGCACGTACTGCATGGAGCACTGGGTGTGGTACATGAACAATGAATCCTGTAACAGTGAAAAAATTAAAAAAAAAACGTATTCGAGGAAAAAAACTAATGATGTACTACTATACGTTGACTAAGTGAATTTAAATTTAAAAAAATTTTAAAAAGTAAGTAGTGCTTAACCTGCACTTTCTCAAAACTCTTGCAATGACCCCCAACTCTGATCCTCTGTTTGGTTCTATTTACATTCAAATTATATTTTGAAACAAAAGTTATTTCTCACAAAAATTTATATTTCTTTCTAGCTCTATTAGTCAACTTCTTAACCTTGTTAATTCAATTTTGGTAAACTCAAAATTGTATTTTTTTTAACCTTTCTTGTGAAGAATTAATTCACTGAAAACCAAGACCCATTTTTTAAAAGATTTTATTTATTTATTTGACAGAGAGAGAAAGAGAGCACACAAGCAGGAGTAGCAACAGGCAGAAGAGAGAGAAGCAGGCTCCCCACCAAGCATGGAGCCCAATGCAGGGCTCGATCCCAGGACTCTGGGATCATGACATGAGCTGAAGGCAGACACTTAACCTGCTGAAACCCCACCCAGGTGCTCCCCCAAGGACCATTTTGACATTGGTATGATGATTGAACTTCTGCCTAATGTAAAATATAAAATTTGTACTGTATTTGCAAAAAAAAAATTAACACACTGTATTTGCTTCTTTTCTATAAAACATGGCTAAAATCATAGCAGATATATGTAAAACATGAATAAACTACAAGTCACATTGAGAATTTCACAATCCCTGAAGCATAAGAGTAACTCTCTGTACTCAAGAGTGGCAATCACCAGTAGGTTTCTAATTGCAATCCAGCCTGCTGGCATCAGGAGGTCTGATTTAAAAGCGAGGATGGAAGTCCAATGCGCTATCCCAGTGTTCATAGCAGTAATGTCCACAATAGCCAAACTGTGGAAGGAGCTGCGATGCCCTTCAACAGATGAATGGATAAAGAAGATGTGGTCCATATACACAACAGAAGATTACTCAGCCATCAGAAAGGATGAATACCCACCATTTGCATCGACATGGATGGAAGTGGAGGGGATTATGTTAAGTGAAGTAAGTCAAGCAGAGAAAGACAATTATCATATGGTTTCACTCATATGTGGACCATAAGCAATAGCATGGGAAGGGAGGGAAATCCAAAGGGGGAGAAATCAGAGAGGAAAATGAACCATGAGAGACTATGGACTCCAGGAAACAATCTGAGGGTTTCAGAGGGGAGAGGGTGGGGGGAGGGGGTAGCCGAGTGATGGGTATTAAGGAGGGCACATGTTGTAATGAGCACTGGGTGTTATATGCAAATAATAAATCACTGAACACTATATTAAACACTAATGAGGGTCTGTATGGTGATTAATATAATAAAAAAGAAAATAAATTTAATAAAATTGGTAGCTTAGCTCCCCCCACAAAAAAATAAAATAAAATAAAATAAAAGGTAGGCCGGAAATAGCAGAGGCCAGACAGCTTCTATCTTGAATCAACTTATTTGTTGATGTTGGTTGCTTGAAAGCTCTGACTTTCTGCTTTCTGCATCTTACCTACCAACCAGCTTGGACATCTATCACCTACTTGCTCCTCCTTATCTTTCTTAACTCTTCGAGAGTTGATTTGTGGCCTGGCTGGAACTGGGTTTCTGCCATAGTTTTTTGCATAGCTAGGTTCCCAATACTAGGACCTTCCAGGTATCCCTGTTGCATGTTAACCATACTTTGTCATGACACTCTTTCTAGGCGCAGGCAGGAAGTAAAATAACTGACTGCCAGAACATGGCTTGTAGTGAATGCCCTTGTGGGTTAAGGCAGACTCCTCCATGAGCAAGTTTCCTCTACCATGCCATTCTCTGACTAGCTTGCCTGACTGTCACTGCTATCTCCATTTCTATGGCTGTCCAAATATCTTCCTTCTCCAATAGAATTAAGCTTTAAGTCTTACGACTTCCATCTAAATTATTTACTCCTTGTCCTTTCCTATTTCTTGAATCTTTTGAGAGGGAGATTCATTCCATCTGGCTGAGATGACCTACAGATTCTGCATCAGTGTAGTAATTAAGAGCCTCGGTTTGAATCCCAGCTCTACCTTTCATTAGCTGGGGTGAATTAGGATAAGTTACGTAAGCTATCAAATGTCTAGTTTCTCATATGTAAACTAAGAGTAATTGTATAAACCATATATATACAGCACATGGGAAATAATGAGTGCTCAACTATCAGGTATCATCAATAATATTAGGCTAGCATTATTCCTATTATTCAGACACGACTAGAATGAGTTGACCAAATTCTTCTATGCCAGGCTAGGAGTCGATTAGACTTTGAGGAATGAGCCTGCACAAATTACCATACCATGGGATTAGAGGAGTTTAACTGACACTACTTATGTTACATTAGGGGTAGGGGATGGGCATAGGTGGAGTTTCCCTGGAAGGGCCTTTGCTAGTAACCACAGAGGTCCGTAACTCGGAAGCCAAATAAGTAGAAGCAAAGCCTCTCAGAGATTGAGAAATGGTCTTCCAAGGAACCAGATTATCGTGAAGATGTTTTTTTCTCAGTGGAGTGCCCCAAAGCCTTAGTGTGTCATGTAGTAAATAGTTAGGATGAAAGCCTCCATGGAAACACATATCCACTATGAGGGCAAATAGTTGAGAAATTATCTATATTGGCCTTGAGTATCCCTAAGGCTCCAGACATCATTTTATGGCACAATTACTCTTGGTGGCTATGGGTAAGATTGTTTAGGGGCCTTCACCTCTGGATCTGCCACACCGCCAAAATTTGAAGTGTTCTTTCCAAAGATACATTCCTTTGTTTCCCTACATTCCCTTGGTTCTTAGAACTCTTGGACACTGTCATTCTTTAGAGCAGAGTCCTACTCTCTATGCATTATCTCCACTTCCAAATGACTCACTTTCATAATAAGGCTGCATAAAAACATGCTACTTATCTGAAGGCTCAAGATTCTATATGTGTTATTCACGCCATTCAATAGCCTCAGGGTCAGATGTTTGTGAAGTGAGATGAATGACAGAATAAAATAACCAAAACGTTTCTACAGATCATTGTGGCAGCTAGAGGTGCACCATTCATGTCTCTCTTCAAGCAAGAACTTGCAGTTCAGCTGAGAAGATTGAAGTTATCTGACAGCCTCCAGCTATTAGCACATTCATGATGCATCTCACTTTTTGAAAGGAGACCACATGGTTCCTGGGGAAGCCCTAGCTAATAACCAAATAGGCACTGGCCACTTCTGCCCAACAAAGAATTCCTCTAATGGGAAATCTTTGCTCCAGAGTTCTCTGTTAGATTGGCTGAAACTATGTCAGATACACAGTGAAATCTAAGGGTCTTCCAGCCCAGTCATGCTTCATACCTCTTTTATTTTTCACAGATGTTCCCCCTCTTGCACTCCTACATCTCCAATCCAGCATCTGCTTCCTAGAAGACTCAAATGACTCAATCATCTTGTAACATAAGCAACTTCACAGGGAACTGATGTATTTATTCAATCTACCCCCACCCCCACCCCCTACACAATCTCAAATGTCATTAGCCAGGGTATTGCACAAAGAAAAATAATGAAAAACTGAAAAAATTCTTCCATATTGATTACTACACTCCACCAATTTACTGTAAGAAATGGGCAAGTGCTTTCTCTCATCCCTGAATTATTCAAACATTTTTGATAGGCCAGATGGTTCGCAAAGTAAAACCTCCAGGGAATCTAAAATCAGGTCTGGGTGCACAAAGGCAATAAATGGAACTCAGCATTCTTCCTGAGACCAGGCTCTTTGCATACAGCACTATGCTGTTTTTGCTGTGTAATTCCCCAGCCTTTCCCAGCAAAATCTCAAGGGATGTAATGAACCAGCTTATCATTGTCAGGACAATATCTTGGTCTTTTCTATTACATTAGGTGAACATGACTAGCCAGCTATAAGCTCTACTGCAATATCTCTAGAATGACCAGATAGATGTGAAACCAGGAACATAAAAATGTGGAAATGTTTAATTGACTCAGAAAAGTGGGATCTCTGGATCAAATCATCTTGTCTGATAGGTTGCTGAGGACTTCCCACACAGTATCCTCAATTACAAATGCAACTCTCCTACACATATGAAGAGCCCAGAAATTCATTGTCCTTCCTGGTTTTTTTTCCTTTATATTGTCCACCCCCCACAATCTTATTCAAAAAAAGGCTGCCAGTTCAGAAAAAAAGAGGAATTTCTAAGTCAAAATGAACCCAAAAGCTTAAGACATCTATAGCCAACATAAAGTGACCATGACAAGAAAAGGCATTGAAACATTAACCTGTGCATTTTCCTTTTCTGTGCTTCATCAAATTTTCCCCAAGACCCTCTCCCTCCCAGCCAAGATGCTAGACATGAGTCACCTATGGCTTTAGGGAAAGTTGTCAGAATGTAACCAGAGAAAAAAAGGTGTCTAAGTCTTGACTGTTGAGTTTCTCAAAAGCCAGAGGTTCAGGTGTAAGACAGAGAAGATTTGGAAGCATTTGTAACCTACTTTTTGTCTCCTGCCCCAGATTCCACAGACTGGGGAGAAAAGAAGGGAAGGCGTACAGGGAAAGGAGTAGGGTCAGAGGGAGGAAGCAGAGGTTGAGGGGAAGTCAGAGGCTTTATGAAAGGAAACTCCATCAGGGCCCAACACCAGAGAGCCACGTGCCAAGAAGCCCAGTGCTCAACTGATCAATTGTCAAACAGGAACAATACCTGGATATAACTGTTCAGCAGTCCTGGACCTTCATAAACTCCTGAACAACTGAGCAAGGTGGCATGAGAAAACCATCTTGAGATATCCCATGGAATTAAGGGTGTTGAAATATCCATTGCTATAAAGTTCCCTCTTAATCTCAAGTTGTCATTGTTATGGAGCAAGTACCATCAGCTGATACATTGGAATTATGTCCGAGTTAGGAATCATCAAATAGTCATGTTCCTTCCTCTCCTGGCAATGAATCTTGGTAGAACAATATGAAGGCATCTTAGAGAGAATGATATAGTCATTAAAGCTGGGTTTCGAAAATGGCCACACCTACTCAAACACTTCCTATCTGCAGATGACTTCAAAATCCTTATCTCTTGCCTCCACCTCTTAATTTTTTATGACTCTATTACTAGGCTATTTTATTAATACGGTCCTATAGGAAGTGTATAACTCTTTCAAACTGGATAATTTGAGAAGAGTTTAATAAAGTTTAATATTTACTGAGGTGTGATCATGGTTTAAAGACAACAACCATGTTCCCTGGGAATGTTAATTGCTGGAGACTTTATGTCCTTGGGCCTGAAGGGCCAAGAGGACATAGCAGTTACCAGAGCCCAGAGGAAGATGATATCTATAGACATCATCTGTATCATCTGATAGCTTCAAGACAGGATTTATGATCATCAGTTGAGAAGTACCACAAACCTCTGGCAAACGGGCAGGGAGGAGGCCAGGGGAATAAATGCTCTGTCCTAACTCTTCTCCAACCTCTCTTTTTGATCTTCTGTTACTGCCTCCCATTGGCCGGACCCACCTGGAAGCCACAGGACAAGGGGAACCATTGAAGCATCCCATGTGAATCAGAGAAGGATGTAGAAATAGGAAGCTTGGGTATGGGGGTAGGCAAAGGAAAACATTCAGCACAGACAACTTGATAGGAGTTGGAAATACATGTAAGAACTTCCTGGGAAGGCTTTTTCCCTTTGATAGTTTGATGAAAGCTGTAAACATTCACAACAACAAAAAAAGTCAATTAAGTATAAATATTTGATTTTGCATGGGGATATTACAGTGCCTGTGGCCTCTCCATAGTGTACCTAGGAGTTCCATAGATACAAGAACCCCTTACTCGGGAGAGTTGTTCGCAAGAATGCATGGCATCATATTGCAGCTCTCGTTTCCTTAGCTTTCTCCCCTCCCTACTATATTTACAGAAACTTAGATATCCCACAGCAAAGCTGACACCTTTGGCCAACTGTAGATGAATCAACTGAGCCCTTTCATGAGTCAAATATGTGCTCAATGTGAACAATATAGTACAGAGTCTGAACAATAGAGTTCTGAAGAAGCAGACAGAAACTGTGAGGCCGCCCATGTGATACCGTGTTGCCTAGCAACACTGGCTGGGAGGCTCTCCTTGAGCCTCTCAGAAGAGAGAATTTGTTTTAAAAGTGTATGTGTGGGGGGAGATAGAGACAGAGACAGAGACAGACAGGAGGAAAGAGAATCAGAAAAAGAGAAAGGGACAGGGTGAAATTTAAAGACACACAAAGACGAGCAAAGGGGAGAGTTTAATAAATAAAGAAAAAAGTGAAAGAGAATGAGAATGAATTTAGAGGAAAGGAGAAATGGAGAGAGGTTCAGGAGGTGGGCTATGAGATGAAATTCATTCGATAAAAAAGGGAGAAGGGCAAAAGCTGAAAAGAGAGACATCCAAAAGAGGGAACGAAGGGGTAATAGAGTCAGCAGGAGGAACCTTTCTCCCAGGTCCCTGCACTGCTGGCTTCTGTTACCTTTATTTCACAATAAAAGTTACCCAGTTTCTGTTTCTAGCTATGATTTTTTTTTCCTCATTTTTTTTTCTCCAATGCTCAGTTTCAGCAGCACCATCAGGAATTCTTTATTAAGCACTACTGGTTCCACAGCATCGCTTATCCCAGTAAAGATCTTCTTGCATAATAACTACAATGATGACTCAGCTCCTTAAATTTACCAAGTACTTTCACAGCTGCCATCTCACAGGACCCTTACTACAGTTCTGAGGGAAGCAATGCAGGGATTATTGTTACTTCAATTCTACACATGAAGAAACTGAGGCTCTGAGAGGAAGAGTGGTCGTTTGGAACTGGGGCTCTGACTCCAAGTTCCAGGGTTGGGGCTGGGGGACTGATCTGCTTGGACTTTCGAATCACATACTAAGTGTGGTGGACTCACCGGTGAGATGCTTGCTCTCCACTACCTACTAAGGTGAGAACTGAAGCTCTGTGGCAAAGTCTAAAGCCAAGAGGGAACTTCTCCTTTCATCTTCTTCCTCCCTAATGTACAAATGTGTCCATCTGTACCTCCCAGAGCAGAGCTTAATTGGTCTGGGTATACAGTCAGCTTTTAACAACCCCTTCAGATACCCCTGGGCAACCGTCCTTTCAGGAAAACCCTACCTCTTTTATTTTCATAATAACCACCAATAGTTGCAAAGCCTCTTAATAGGAAGAAGAATATTTGGGAGATGAGAGCATTTGATGACTGGGGCCAGAGATCAGATAGAAAAGAAGAGCGGGTAACTGAGCACCACGGAGAAGCGGAGCAATTCCTATTCCTTCTCAAGTCTCTGTAATGCTTGAAGACTGGAATAAAGTAGAACTGAGCTAAAGTCTTCTGTGTGCACCAAGATTTTCTACCAGAGTCTCCCCTTTGATCTATCCTGTACTTGCTGACAGCTTAAGTTTCTAAAAATGCCACTCACCTGTTCAACAACCTTCAATCATTTCTCCACTTACCATGTTTATTATGGTATTAGTTGCATCAGTCTGACATTCAAGAGCCACTTAATATTGTACCAACCTCTCTTTTCAGGTTAATATCTGCCTATTTCCTACATATAACCCAAGCATCTGACCTCCTAGAGTACTTGCTGGTTCCCAAATCTATTCCCCATCTCCATCTATGCCCATCAGCCTGATATCTTCTCCCCCTTCCAATCAGGTGATACTACTCACCTATGTTTCCACAGACCACTTGGCTTTATTATGTGTCAACCTGGCTAAACTGAACTACATTTCACAGAATTACCTTTCCTGTAGGTTACAATGGGCCAGAAGAGAGATTCTTGTGAGAGATTTGGATGGTGGAAGGAAGCAGCCACCATTTTGGAGCTTACACACATCGTCCCTTATCTGCTGACTTACCTTGTTGGTATAAGACAGTAGCCAAGCATGCCGGTGGAGCATTTGCATGCCTGGCTACTGTCTTATGCCCATAATGCTCCACCTTCCTCTGGACTGTATTTCAAACTTTCTGACCACTGGACCAGGTGTATGTTTAACTTCATGACAAAGGGTCAAATACCCAAATTCTGAAGGGCAGAAGGCAAAGGCACATCGTCAAGAGCAAAGGCAAAAAGAACTAACATGGGAAAGACGAAAACACAGTAGCTGACACTGAAAACAAATTTTCTATGAAGGGGTAAACATAAACAATCCTAAAAGTTAAAAAAAAAAAAAAAAGAATTAACATGGGTTTTGTCCATCCTGTGGGTTCCAACCCATGCTTGTGGGTCCCAACCTGTCCTTGCTGTCCCTCAACTTAGATTCGTCTTCACTTCCCCATGGCTTACCCTGTGTACACATAGATTTTACCAGTTACTTCTCTTCTCTGGTCTCAGTTTTCTCGCCAGTATAAAGGGAGTTAAAATCCTGTTCATTTCCCACAGTGAGGCAGATATACTGGTGGAGCTGGCCACGTGCCATAAGACACTCACATTTAAGCAGTACGGGGACAGTCACCTCACACCCAGAACAGAGTAAAGTCTTCTCCTAATAAGAAGAATTCAGAGCCAAAGACAGCTATATTTCATACAGAAGAATGTTTCAGGCTCAGGGCAGTAATTGGACAATCCCAAAAAGGGCAGCAAGTTTGGAATAGCTGCTTTCACAACAGCAGGTCTCGTAATAAAGTGAAAACCTCTATATCTATCACCAAGCTTGAGAATTGGAATATAATCAATGCCTCTGAAACCCACATGCATTCTCACTGAGTTAACTCCTCATTCCTTCCCAGAAGTAACCACTATCTTGAATTTTATTATCATTCCCTTGCTTTTCTTTGTAAGTTTATAAGTTCACTTTATTGGTATGTTCCCTTAAACAATATGTTATTTTTCATGTCCATTTGGGGACTTAACATAAACGTAATCATACTTTTTGTATTATATTTTTCCTTCTTCCTTTGCGCTCCCAACTTTAAAATTTATCTATGTTGATATGTATCGCTATAATAATTAACTTTCACTGCTAGTTATTCATTATATGAAAATCCCATAATTTATTCATCCTCCTGTTGATGGACATGTGAGGTGTTTCCAGTTTTATGCTTTTGCAAATTATGGTGCTATGAACCTTCTCATGCTTATCCCCTGATGTCTATGTACAAGAGTATCTAGGGCAGTAGTTCTCAATGGGGGGCACATTAGTCCCCTTGGGGGACATCTGTCAATCTCTGGAGACATTTTTGGTTATGGCTGTGGAGATACTACTGGCATTTAATGAGTAGAGGACAGAAATGCTGTTAAACATTCTACAGTGCACAGGACAGAATCCAGAACAAAGAATTATCTGGCCCCAAATGTCAATGATGCTGAGGTTAAGCAACCCTGATCTAGAATATATGCCTATGCATGAAATTTCTGTGTCATCAGGTCTTGCCACTTCAATTTTGCTAGGTGATGCCAATTATATTGCAAAGTAGTTGTACCAATCTGCACTCCCAATGTCAGAGGATAAGAACTCTATATATTCCATATTCTCATGAACTCTCAGTGTTATTACCTTCACTACTTACAGCCTGAACTTTTGCTCCTACTTTCCATCCTTTTTTCTTATTTTCATCTTTTTCCCCATATGCCCATTCTTCATATTAATGCCAAATTAAACTTTCTAAAACCCAACTCTGATCATGCCAAATTCCTGTGAGGAAACTTTTGTGGACTCTACTGCATACAAAATAAGCATATCATTCAAGAATTACACAGAAAGACTCCATTACCTCTGTATACTTGGCAATACCAACCTATTTGGTAGCCCTTAAATAAGCTTTGGCCTTTGTCTGCTCTCCGTGTCATCTTTATTGCTGAAGTCTTACCCTTTCTTATAGTCATTTGTTTATTCATTCATTTGTCCATTCATTCAATTAATAATCATTTATTTTACTGAGTACTTATTATGTGCCAGGAACCATTCTAAACGCTGGAGGTTTAGCAATCAGCAGAACAGCCAGTACAACTCTCTCTGCCTGCTCCTCTCATGGCTTTCCCCACCCCCAAACCCCTAAAGCTTAGAAGCAGCCCCCAAGATTGATTCCAGGAAGCATCTAGAACCTGGAGCCTAATTTTTTCCAGTGTCCAACCAATCCTTGGTGCCATCCATCAGTATTTGCCCTTCAGTCAATATTTGTAATGTGGGTATCCCAAAAAGGGTTGAAGGGCTCCAGAGGAGCAGGAAGAGGAGATCTGAGCTGCCTGGGTTAGCTTTGGCTGGCTAGGTGTACCGTGAGTCTCTCTCTTTGGACTTTCCCAAGGTGCTCTAAGCCCCTCTTGTTTCCATTCTGCCCCGTGTGTCCTTGGTGGCCATTAGGAAGAACTGAAAGAGGCTATGGAAAGGAAGCAGGACAAGAGTCATGTATTCCACTCTTTGTGTCATGGTTTGATCCTGAGCCCAATAGAGCTGTGGCAGGGGGAGGGCACACTGGGACCCTAATTAGGAAGTGTCCAGCCTGAGCCAGTCCGAAACAAGAGAAGGCAGAAAGAGGCTTCCCATTGTTGTATCTTCTTTCAATTTTTCCTTTGCCCACCCAAAAAACTGCTGTCTTTAACTCCCTGGCTTGGGGGAAGGAGTGAAGGAAAGTCTGGAAAGCAGGCTCTATGTAAAGGTTGCCAACTTCCACCCTACTTGTTTCCTACTCAATGTTCTGGGTAATGACCAGTCATGACTGCATTTCTTTAGAACCCTTTTTTCCTGACTCTTTAGCTTAAGAGACTACCTTGTAAGTCTCCTGACAGCTGCATGTGGGCTAACAACTTTGTCTTTCAGTGAGGCTGAGCTTTTGGTTCCTCGGTGTGTGGCTGAAGAAAGTTGAAGTCATTAATGCTACTTTGTCTATGCATTATCTGGTGTTCCTTAAGCCATGGGGGAGTTGGCCTGCCAAGACCCAAAACTGCACAGTTCTCCTTTATATCAATCTCCATCATGTATCCCAACTACTCAGACTTCCAAGAATTTAAATTTGTTTCTTATTCTCTTAAGACTTATTGATAAACTCAAGGATTTATTTTGAGGTCCTCTTTTGCCAAGCTGGATCTAGATGACAGGTCTCTGGACAGCCTTTACAGCAATCTAGCTGACTTACATTTAATTTGAGGTACAAAATAAGAGGTTTTACTCTGACTAAGCTTTGTCTTGTGAGAAACAAATTCTCTAAAACCTGTTAAAACATATTGTGTTACTTTTTCAAGGCATCATTAGGACATTAGATCATTTCTTCATTCAACCAACAAAAATTTATTAAAAGAGCATCTACTGATACTGGGATATCAAGTTTTAGGCCCGTTCAAACATCTCCAGACTGACTACCAGCAAGATGGCAGAGGAGTAGGAGAATGAGATATCATGAGGTCCCAGAAGTTCAGCTAGATAGTTATCAAACCATTCTGAACACCTACAAACTCAATAGGAGATAGAAAAAAAGAAGAACAGCAATTCTAGGAACAGAAAATCAACCACTTTCCAGAAGGTAGGACGTGCAGAGAAGTGAATCCAAAGTGACGGGAGGATAGACTGCAAGGGGAGGGCTGGCTCCTGGCACCCACAGAGCAGCTGAGCACAAAATCAAAAATTTTAGAGTCTGTTCCACTGAGGGAGGTCGCTCCAGGGGCTGGGGGGAGAGGAGGGGGATGGAGCCCTCGCAGGGACAGTGTGGTCTCGGGACCCACGGGAGTACAAAAAGACCAGGGGTGCCTGAGTACACCAGAGGCCCAGGTATCAGGGCAGGGAACCCAGCAGCTGAGACGGAGCCACACAGTGGGCTCAAACTTACCTTAAACCACGATCTGAGGCACAGTCAGGCTGCTGCTCTTTGCACAGGGACGCCACAAGAGGAAGATCCAGGGAGACCTCTTCCTTCCTCCTCCGGGAGGAGCAGCACGGGAGCGCACAGCAGGAATCGGCTGGGTTTGGAGACTCCAAATGGAGTCGCGCACCAGAGATAGAAACGCTCAGTGACAAGCCGGGTGAGCTCAGAGCGTGGCCGGAGACCAGGGAGACGGCAGGGACTGACTGCTTTTCTCCAAGAGCGCACTGAGGAGCGCACTGCTTTTCTCCTGCCTGCCGGAGCCTGGGAGCCGCCATCTTCATTCCCCGCCTCCAAAGCGGTACAGAAAGCGATCAGGGAACAAAAGCTCCGAGAGCGATCGCGAGCAGATGACTTAGCCCGGCCCCCCGCAAGGGCGGGGCAATTCCGCCTCGGGCAAAGACACTTGAGAATCATGGCAACAGGCCTCTCCCCCAGAAGATCAACAAGAACATCCAGCCAAGACGAAGTTCACCGATCAATGAGAACTGCAGAATTCCAGAGTTAGTAAAAAACAACACATACAATTCATGGCTTTTTTCCCATGATCCTATATTCTTTCAAAGTCAAATTTTTTTAATTTTATTTTTTTCTTATTCTATTTATTTTTCCACTTTCCTATTTTAACATTTTTCAACTATTATCCTATCAATACTTTTTTAAAAATCTTTTCTAATTTTCACTATTATATTCATATTTTTATCCCCTCGTTGTATTTAACCTTATTTCTTATCTACATATAGGGTTTTTTTTTCTTTAAAATTTTGGAATTTTGATCGGGATGGCATTGAAAGTATAGATTGCTCTGGGATACAATTTATTCTAATAGATCAAAATATACCCTAAATCTAGCACACAGCTTTGTTCCAGTCTCCAGCCTGATCACATTCTTTCCTCTTTTTTTTTTTCTTTTTTCAACCAACTTCTTATCTTATCAATTCCTTTTTTAGAATCTTTTTTAATTTTCATCTTTACACTCATATTCTATCCCTTCATTCTATTTACCCTTATTTTTGTGTATATATATATAAGTTTTTCTTTCTTTAAAATTTTGGGAGGTAGTTTCTTCTAACAGACCAAAATACACCCAGAATCAACTGTGGGACTCTGTTCTATTCACCAGTCTAATATATATATATTTTTCTCTTTTTTTTTCTTCTTCTTTTCTTTTCTTTTTTTTTTTTTTTTTTTTTTTTTTGTTTCTCCCCTCCCTTTCTTAAACCCCTGGTTTCAGGTCTCTTCTGATTTGGTTAGTGTATAATTTTCTGGGGTCGTTGCTACCCTTTTAGTATTTGTTCTCTCATTCATCTATTCTTATCTGGATAAAATTACAAGGCAGAAAAACTCACCACAAAAAAAAGAACAAGAGGCAGTACCAACAGCTATGAACCTAATCAATATGGACAGTAGTAATATGTCAGAACTAGAGTTCAAAATGACGATTATCAAGGTGCTAGCTGGGCTTGAAAAAAAGCATGGAATATATTAGAAAATCCCTTTCTGGAGAAATAAAATAACTAAAATCTAACCAAGTTGAAATCCAAAAAGCTATTAATGGGGTGCAATAAAAAATGGAGGCTTCGCTGCTAGAATAAATGAGGCAGAAGAGAGATTTAGCGATATAGAAGACCAAACGACAGAGAATAAAGAAGCTGAGCAACAGAGAGACAAACAACTCTGGACCATGAGGGGAGAATTCAAGAGATCAGTGATACCATAAGATGAAACAATATTAGAATAATTGGGATCCCAGAAGAAGAAGAGTGAGAGGGGCAGAAGGTATATTGGAGCACATTATAGTAGAGAATTTCCCTAATTTGGTGAAGGAAACAAGCATCAAAATCCAGGAGGCACAGAGAACACCCCTAAAAATCAATGAAAATAGATCCACACCCCATCATCTAATGGTAAAACTCACAAGTCTTAGTGACAAGGAGAAAATCCTAAAAGAAGCTCAGGACAAGAAGTATGTAACATACAATGGTACAAAGATTAGATTGGCAGCAGACCTATCCACAGAGACCTCGCAGGCCAGAAAGGACTGGCATGAGATATTCAGAGCACTAAATGAGAAAAATATGGAGCCAAGAATACTATATCCAGCAAAGCTGTCATTGAAAATAGAAGGAGCGATAAAAAGATTCCAGGACAAACAAAAACTAAAAGAATTCGCAAACACCACACCACCCTACAGGAAATATTGAAAGGGGTCCTCTAAGCAAAGACAGAGCCTATAATTAACATAGACCAGAAAGGAACAGAGACAATATACAGTAACAGTCACCTTACAGGCAATACAATGGCACTAAATTCATATGTCAATAATTAACCCTGAATGTCAATGGGCTAAATGCCCCAAACAAAAGACACAGGGTATCAGAATGGATAAAAAAAACAAGACCCATTGATATACTGCCTGCAAGAAACTCATTTTAGATCCAAAGACACCTCCAGATTTAAAGTGAGGGGGTGGAAAACCATTTACCATGCTAAAGGACATCAAAAGAAAGCTGTGGTGGCAATTCCTATATCAGATAAATTAGATTTTAAGCCAAAGACTAAAATAAGAGATGAGGAAGGACACTATATCATACTTAAAGGAACTGTCCAACAAGAAGATCTAACAATGGTAAATATCTATGCCCCTAACATGGGAGCAGCCAGTTATATAAACCAATTAATAACAAAATCAAAGAAACACATTGATAAAAATAAAATAATAGTAGGGAACTTTAACACCACCCCTTACTGAAATGGACATATCATCTAGGCAAAAAATCAACAAGGAAATAAAGGCCTTAAATGACACGCTGTACCAGATGGACATCACAGATATATTCAGAACATTCCATCCCAAAGCAACAGAATACACATTCTTCTCTAGTGTACATGGAACATTCTTCAGAATAGATCACATCCTGGGTCACAATTCAGGTCTCAATCGGTACCAAAAGACTGGGATCATTCCCTGCCTATTTTCAGACCACATTGCCATGAAACTAGAACTCAATCACAAGAGGAAAGTTGGAAAGAACTCAAATACATGGAGGCTAAAGAGCATCCTACTAAACAATCAACGGGTCTACCAGGAAATTAAAGAAGAATTTTAAAAATTAATGGAAACAAATGAAAATGAAAACACAACTGTTCAAAATCTTTGGGACACAGCAAAGGTGGTCCTGAAAGGAAAGTATGTAGCAATAGAAACCTTTCTCAAGAAATAAGAAAGATCTCAAATATACAACCTAACCCTATACTTAAAGGAGCTAGAGAAAGAACAGCAAAGGAAGCCTAAACCCAGCAGGAGAAAGAAATAATAAAGATCAGAGCAGAAATCAATGAAATAGAAACCAAAGAACAGTAGAACAAATTAATAAAACAAGGAGCTAGTTCTTTGAAAGAATTAATAAGATTGATAAACCCCTGGCCAGACTTATCAAAAAGAAAAGAGAAAGGACCCAAATTAATAAAATCATGAATAAAAGATGAGAGATCACAACCAACACCAAAGAAATACAAACAATTATAAGAACATATGAGCAACTACATGCCTGCAAATTAGAGAATCTGGAGAAATGGGTGCATTCCTAGAGACACACAAACTACCAAAACTGAGCCAGGAATAGAAAACCTGGAAAAACCCATAACCAGTAAGGAGATTGAAGCGGTCATCAAAAATCTCCCAACAAACAAGAGCCCAGGGCCAGACAGCTTCTCAGGGGAATTCTACCAAACATTTAAAGAAGAATTAATACCTATTCTCCTGAAACTGTTCCAAAACTAGAAATGGAAGGAAAACTTCCAAACTCATTTTATGAGGCCAATATTACCTTGATCCCCAAACCAGACAAAGATCCCATCAAAAAGGACAATTACAGACCAATATCCTTGATGAACACAGATGCAAAAATTCTCACCAAAATACTAGCTAATAGGATCCAACAGTACATTAAAAGGATTATTCACCACGACCAAGTGGAATTTATTCCTGGGCTGCAAGGTTGATTCAACATCCACAAATCCATCAATGTGATATAATATATTAATAAAAGAAAGAAAAAGAACCATATTATACTCTCAATTGATGCTGAAAAAGCATTTGACAAAGTACAGCATCTTTTCTTGATCAAAACTCTTCACAGTGTAGGCATAGAGGGTACACTCCTCAATATCATCAAAGCCATCTATGAAGAACCCATGGCGAATATCATTCTCAATGGGGAAAAACTGAGAGCTTTTCCCCTAAGATCAGGAACACGACAGGGATGTCCACTATCTCCACTGCTATTCAACATAGTACTAGAAGTCCTAGCCTCAGCAATCAGGCAACAAAAAGAAACAAAAGGCATCCCAATTGGCAAAGAAGAAGTCAAATTTACTCTTTGCAGATGATATGATACTTTATGTGGAAAACCCAAAAGACTCCACTCCAAGACTGCTAGAACTCATACAGGAATTCAGTTAAGTGTCAGGATATAAAATCAATGCACACAAATCAGTTGCATTTCTATACACCAACAGCAAGACAGAAGAAAGAGAAATTAAGGATTTGATCCCATTTACAATTACATCCAAAACCATAAGATACCTAGGAATAAACCTAACCAAAGAGACAAAGAATCTGTACTCAGACAACTACAAAGTGCTCATGAAAGAAATTGAGGAAGACACAGAGAAATGGAAAAATGTTCCATGCTCTTGGATTAGAAGAACAAATACTGTGAAAATGTCTATGCTACCTAAAGCAATCTACACATTTAATGCAATCCCCATCAAAATACCATCAATTTATTTCAAAGAAATGGAACAAATAATCCTAAAATTTATATGGAGCCAGAAAAGACCCCAAATAGCCAGAGGAATGTTGAAAAAGAAAGCCAGAGTTGGTGGCATCACAATTCCAGACTTCAAGGTCTACTACAAAGCTGCAATCATCAAGACAGTGTGGTACTGGCACAAAAACAGACACGTAGATCAATGGAACAGAATAGAGAGCCCAGAAATGCACCCCCAACTCTATTGTCAACCAATCTTCAACAAAGCAGGAAAGAATATTCAGTGGAAAAAAAGATACTACTGGTATTGGGAAAATTGGACAGACACATGCAGAAGAATGAAACTGGACCATTTCCTTACACCACACACAAAAATAGACAAAATAGACTCCAAATGGATGAAAGACCTCAATGTGAGACAGGAATCCATCAAAATCCTTGAGGAGAACACAGGCAGCAACCTCGCCGACCTCAGCTGCAGCAACTTCTTCCTAGAAACCTCACCAAAGGCAAGGGAAGCAAAGGCAAAAATGAACTATTGGGACTTCATCAAGATCAAAAGCTTTTTCATAGCAATGGAAACAGTCAACAAAATCAAAAGACAATGGACAGATTGGGAGAAGATATTCTCAAATGACATATCAGATAAAGGGCTAGTATCCAAAATCTATAAACTTCTCAAACTCAACACCCAAAGAACAAATAATCCGATCAAGAAATGGGCAGAAGACATGAACAGACATTTCTGCAAAGAAGACATGCAAATGGGGGCGCCTGGGTGGCTCAGTGGGTTAAAGCCTCTGCCTTCGGCTCAGGTCATGATCTCAGGGTCCTGGGATCGAGCCCCGCATCGGGCTCTCTGCTCAGCAGGGAGCCTGTTTCCTCCCTTCTCTCTGTCTGCCTCTCTGCCTACTTGTGATCTCTCTCTCTGTGTGTCAAATAAATAAGATCTAGAAAAAAAAAAAAAAGAGAGAAAAAAAAGAAGACATGCAAACGGCCAACAGACACATGAAAAAGTGCTCAACATCACTCAGCATCAGAGAAATACAAATCAAAACCACAGTGAGATACCTCCTCACACCAGTCAGAATGGCTGAAATTAACAAGTCAAGAAACGACAAGATTTGGCGAAGATGCAGAGAAAGGGGAACCCTCCTACACTGTTGGTGGGAATGCAAGCTGGTGCAGCCACTCTGGAAAACAGTATGGAGGTTCCTCAAATAGTTGAAAATAGAGCTACCCTACGACCTGGCAATCACACGACTGGGTATTTACCCGGGGTATTTACTGGGTATTTCCAAAGATACAAATGTAGTGATCTGAAGGGGCACGTACACCCGAATGTTTATAGCAGCAATGTCCACAATAATCAAACTATGGAAAGAACCTAGGTGTGCATCAACAGATGAATGAATAAAGAAGATGTGGTATATATATACAATGGAATACTCTGCAGCCATCAAGAGAAATGA
>CM052801.1:100964248-100989867 GCA_028533885.1 Nasua narica
ACAGTCAACAAAATCAAAAGACAATGGACAGATTGGGAGAAGATATTCTCAAATGACATATCAGATAAAGGGCTAGTATCCAAAATCTATAAACTTCTCAAACTCAACACCCAAAGAACAAATAATCCGATCAAGAAATGGGCAGAAGACATGAACAGACATTTCTGCAAAGAAGACATGCAAACGGGGGCGCCTGGGTGGCTCAGTGGGTTAAGCCTTTGCCTTCGGCTCAGGTCATGATCTCAGGGTCCTGGGATCGAGCCCCGCATCGGGCTCTCTGCTCAGCAGGGAGCCTGTTTCCTCCCTTCTCTCTGTCTGCCTCTCTGCCTACTTGTGATCTCTCTCTCTCTGTGTCAAATAAATAAGATCTAGAAAAAAAAAAAAAAGAGAGAAAAAAAAAAGAAGACATGCAAACGGCCAACAGACACATGAAAAAGTGCTCAACATCACTCAGCATCAGAGAAATAGAAATCAAAACCACAGTGAGATACCTCCTCACACCAGTCAGAATGGCTGAAATTAACAAGTCAAGAAACGACAAGATTTGGCGAAGATGCAGAGAAAGGGGAACCCTCCTACACTGTTGGTGGGAATGCAAGCTGGTGCAGCCACTCTGGAAAACACTATGGAGGTTCCTCAAATAGTTGAAAATAGAGCTACCCTACGACCTGGCAATCACACGACTGGGTATTTACCCGGGGTATTTACTGGGTATTTCCAAAGATACAAATGTAGTGATCCGAAGGGGCATGTACACCCGAATGTTTATAGCAGCAATGTCCACAATAATCAAACTATGGAAAGAACCTAGGTGTGCATCAACAGATGAATGAATAAAGAAGATGTGGTATATATATACAATGGAATACTCTGCAGCCATCAAGAGAAATGAAATCTTGCTGTTTGCAACGATATGGATGGAACTAGAGGGTATTATGCTAAGCAAAATAAGTCAATCAGATAAAGAGAACTATCATATGATCTCTCTGATATGAAGAATTTGAGAGGCAGGGCAGGGGGTCATGGGTGGTGTGCAGGGAAAATGAAACAAGATGGGATCAGGAGGGAGACAAACCATAAGAGACTCTTAAACTCATGAAACAAACTGAGGGTTGCTTGGGGGTAGGGGGTAGGGATAGGGTGGCTGGGCTACAGACATTGGGGAGGGTATGTGCTATGGCAAATGCTGCAAAATGTGTAAGCCTGATGATTCACAGACATGTACCCCTGGGGCAAATAATACATTATATGTTAATAAAAATTAAAAAAAAAAACATCTTTAGCCAATGGGTTATTAACTGTAGTCCTCCTGAGATGGTAACTCCAATGTTTGTTAGGGGAAGTAACTTCAATTTGCCTAAAATGATGCTTGTTCCTCTAATGCACAGTTAAGTTGTTTGCAACCCTAGGAAGGTCCATAGTGCTTTAGGACCCTAGCCCTGAAATAAAACCTCATAGGTTCAAATCCTAGCTTCTGTCACTAGGGGTGTGACCTTGGGCAACTTTTTTTTTTACTTCTCTAGAACTCAAGCACCTCCTCTGTAAAATGGAGGTAATAATAATTATTATCCTTCAGGGTTATAAGGAGTCAGTGAATTGAGCACAACACATAGTTCAAATAAGCTCTCAATAAGTGTGAGCTACCTCTATTACAGAGAGAGAGAAAAAAAAAACCTACTGTATATCTGGCCTTGATCTCACAACTAGGGACAGAAAGAAAAGACATGATTTCTGATCTCAAAGTTGCTCAAAGTCTATTGGTAAAAAGTCTCTCAACTGGCAGAGTAAATGACCATAATTCAGTTGGATAAATGCCACAATAGAGCAAAGCGAGCACACAGGAGTATGAGGAAAGCTAAGTTTTGAATTATGAGGAGGTATTTAGAGACGTGGTAAAAGGACGAGGGATTTCCAAGCAAAGGGAACAGCATGTTCATAGAAAATCAGAGTCATGAACGAGTACTATGCATTTGGGGTACTGCCAATGTTTCAGGGTGAGCATAAGAAAGGATTTTGAGGTGGAATGGTGGAAGGCAAGAGTAAAGAAGCAGGAAGGAGCCTTGGATATCAGAATCAGTAATTTAGACTTATCCTTAAGGCTATAAGAAGCCATTAGAAGGTTTCAATTAGGGAAGTGATTTGTGTTTTAGAAGTATCATTCCAGAAGCAATGTGAAGAAAGGATCAAAGGGCAACAATATATTACAAACTACAGCAAAATTTATCTGAGAAATGCTGGAAGTAGTATTAGAAGACACAGTGAGAAGTACATAGAATTTAGAATCAACAACTGATTGCATGTGGGCCATGACTAGATGTGGGGATATAGAAGATGTTGCTATTATAGGGAGATAAGTGGTAGTGGATGTATTGACAACTTAGTAAGTCTGCATGTAAACAAGAAAACAAAGCAGAGAAGAGAATTTCACTGAACCAAATCAACGAGGAGATGAGAGAGAAGAGGCAGAGGACAGATGGGCAGGAAATAAAGATGTCAAGCTACAGAGGTCTCAATAAGATCAGAGAAGAGATGTAGAAGAAGAATGAGAGAGCAGAATGGCTAGGAGGTTGTGATATGTGATATTTTAATGTATGCATTTAGAGGTAGAGAAGTTTCTGGTGAAGAATAAACCCAGAATGTATCTGTGGGAGAGCATGGCTAGTATAAGGTAGAGAACTTCACTGGAAATTAATAAATATATAGAAATGAATAAAAACACTCTATGTTAGTATTCCATAACATTTTAAATATGCTTACCCTGCAACCCAGCAATACCAGTATTAGGCAAATTCCATTAGTCTAGAGAATCCCTTGCACACATGACCTCAGAGACATGGCCCAGAAGACCCAGAGCGGCAATACTTGTAACAGTCCTAAACAGGAAAGAATCCAAATACCAAAAGAAGTTGAGTGACTATACAAATTGCAATATTATCTATAAATGCAATATCATTTAGTAAAGGAAATGAACACACTGTGCCCTATGTAAAATACTAGATGAATCTTATAAACAAAATATTGAGTCAAAAAAGCCAGACACACGAGAATATATACTGTATGAGGCCATTTTTATAAAGTTAAAAGCAGGCATGCATAAATAGATTATAAAACTGACACACAATAACCAGGGAGCTCATGTTGGAGGACTAGTCATGTTTTCTTTGACTTAGGTAGTGTTTACATGAAAGTCCACCTTATAATTGTTCCTTACGCCATATAATTACATTTTATGCACTTTTCTGTAGATGTGTTATAGTTCACAGAAATAGCTTAAACATTGTATAGTACCGTAATACTCTCACAGCTGAGTCATTTTACTGGGTTAAAGTTGGGAAATAGCATGTTCCACATTTAAGTACATTCTGATTGTGTACGTGTGTTTTGGTGGAGATGGAAATAGTGGAGTGGGATATAGTATGTGACATACCATTTTTAAATTTGTTTGACAAGAAAATGGTCTAAGGTGATTCCTCTGGTTTCTTATTGACCCTACCTTTTAAAGAAACACCTTTTAAAGAACCCTGATTCATGATGAAAAACCCATTCCAGAACTTTTCATCTAATAAATTAGTTATGACCAATATCAGGGGCTGCCAAAACAGACATGGGAGATCTACACTGCAGAACCTGATATTTCCCTCCATTCTGGCTGCATGAGTAAAAAATGTCTGATCAATTCAGTCGCAAATGAGAGTTGTTCATATGAACAGAAGCACCAAGACGGTGGAATGTTGCAAGCCAAGAGGGATTTGGTCACAACCAGTCAGTGACCCCAGAAGTACTCTCTCTGTGCAAACTCAGCCCGAAAGCCTCTATCATGTCCAAGCTAGAGAGAGAAGGATGAGAGGCTGGAGACTGATGTAAGTAGCTAGAAGTCTGATGGCAGGAAATTGAGAGAATTCCCATTTAGGGTTTGGAGTTCTCTGTTTTCTCCATGAAAATGAGGGGTAAGTTTATCTTCTATGTGAGCGAATGCTTACAAAACACGTATAAGATAAAAATAATTGTAGGGGGAGAATGAGATAGGTGCCTTAAGAAACAGAGTAGGAGTATTAAGCAATATTGAGGATCCAGATGAAACTGCTGACTGTGAATTTATAGTAATATAGTCAATGTGACAGTGGCTGGCAGCAATAAGCCAAAAAAAAAAAAAAAAAAGCAAAGGTTTAGCCACCTGAGGCCCTGGACAGAGATGAGAGACAGGGCATTGGCTGTGACCCTGAATAGTTTAATTGATACCTGTTTTTTTGGGGTGTGTGTGTGTGTGTGTGGTTTTTGTTTTGTTTTGTTTTTTTGTTGCTTAGCAGTTCTTGGTAATAGAATCTGAGAGGCTGGGCATTGAATTCTTCCCTAGTTCCAAAGCACTTGAGGGTCTCCTGTTCACTGATGGCATGGTTCCTGATTCTCTGTTTTCCTAGCCTCTTCCCACTCCAGAGAACCCACTGTATCTGATTCCTACAGGTCAATCCTCTCCTAGTTAGTTCCCTAACTCTCACTGGACAGTATATCATCTATCCTTCTTTTTTGCAGGTAGAGTCTGTGGCTTTTCCCTTTCTTAGATCCATCCCAGAATGCCTAATGCTAGACTGAATAAACAGCAGAGGCTTTCAGAGTGTTTTGTTACTCCTCAAAATGACACAAAACTCAACACCCTGTCTTATTACTCCTCAGATGACCAAACCAGTCCAAGTACATGCTTTTATACAAGAAAATCCTAAATGAGGTGCAGAGCAGATCATGAACAAGGCTTCTAATTGGATATCAATGATGTAATGACACTTATTAAAGACACAGGTTTGGTTGTCCTTCACACTGCTGGCATATATAATTTCTATTTCACAATTGCAAAAATATTCTTCAGAAATCACCACCTTTCTCAGGTGATCTGAGTTTTCAGTCCTTGGTGTGTTGCCTTCTGACACTCCCTAAATATCCCAGCAGTGCTCAGAAATGCCCAGTGTCTTCTATTTCTTTTTCCTCCTCCTGAATTCCTTGTGATTTTCTCAATATGTATGGGTATTGCTTTTCCATCAAATTCACTAAAAGTCAGACAAGGTCCCTACCCTCACATAACTTTTATTCCAGTGAAGAGAGAGAGATGAAGAGAGAGCAAATTTATCTCAGTGAGTGATGCATGTTCTGAAGAATATCGAGAGCAATGTCATAAAAAGGGAAGTTGGAGGACATTAGGAGAAGGAAAGGAAAAGTGAATTAGGGGAAATCGGAGGGGGAGACAAACCATGAGAGACTGCGGACTCTGAGAAACAAACTGAGGGTTTTGGAGGGGAAGGGGTGAGGGGTTAGGTGAGCCTGGTGGTGGGTATTGAGGAGGGCACAGATTGCATGGAGCACTGGGTGTGGTGCATGAACAATTCATCTTGGAACACACTGAAAAAATAAAATAAAATTTCAAAAAAGAAGTTAAAAAAAAGAAAAGAAAGTGAAGTTGGACTAAGATTAGATTACAAGGAGATGACTGGCATGAATTGAAAAGTTTACCCATGCACCTATCTGGAAGAAGAGTATTCCAGGTAGAGGGATCAGCAAATGCCAGGCCCCCAGGCAGGAGTGTTCTTGGTGAGTTTGAGAAATAGTAAGAAGTCAAGTAAAGCTTCCGTGAAGTGAGCCAGGGGAGAGTGGAAGAAAATTAGGATTTTCAATTTTGTTGGAAGTGGCACAAAAAGCAACAAAGTTATAGGATGTGGTTTCTATTTCATAAACATTTCCTTTAGCTTCCATGTAGAGAGTAGACTGTAGAGCTATGTTCCAGATAAGAGAACCACTTTCACCTATTTAAACAGAAAGGATTTAGAATTAGATGCTTACAAAGGTGCTGCAAGAACATACTCTAGGTTGAATTTCCAGAGCCATTTCCTATAATGACATCAAATAATTGGCAACATCAGGAAGCTGGAGATAGAAGAAGCCACTGCCCCCACAGCGGCCTCCAGGACCGCATCTTCTCTGCTGAGATTATATAAATCTTGACTCCCAGACCATACTTCCTCATTCTCTATCTAAATAAAATGGGTACCCCATGACCTACCTTTTGATGCCCATAAAACTAGCAACCACACCTTGGGACGTCTGTTACTGCTCATGCAGAAAAAGCAAAAATTTCCAAGACCATGCTCACTATCAAAAACCAGAAATTGCAGAAGCAAAAGTATGAACTCTTCTCCACTCACTTTTTCAAATTACATGTAGATCCATCTGCTTATCAGAGGCTAGGTTACCTGTGGAATCCAGACCAAGAGAAACTTCTGGATATATAAACTTAGCTTTCCAACCTCTATCATTTAGAAAAGTATGCTATGATTGGGGTTGGAATGAGGTCAAGTGGAATGGCTAGCTAATTCCAGAAGATCTTATATCTCTTGTGCCTTGAATATGTGCTCCACAATTGTTTTAGATATTTTCCACCTATTAATTCATTTTGCCCTATGAAGAAGTCCTATTATCTCACTTTAGAGATGAAGAAACTAAGGCACAGAGAAGTTAAGTAACTTGCTTAAGGTCACACAGCTAGTGAGTGTCAGAGCTGGGATTTAAACCCAGGCAGTCCAGCTTCAGAGCCCAAGATCTGACCTCCATTATATCCTTCCACTCCTGGCTGAAAAACAGTACCTGGCTTACAGGGCTGTTGTGAGGACTAAATTATTATCATTAGCCCTCTGCAGTAGGGTGGCCTTTTTCTGTCAAGTGGGCTAGGATTGGGAGTACATTTAACAAATTAAGTTCCAGACATTGTTTAGAACAAGAATTTCCATTTATTTTAATAAACCTTAGTGAACATAAAATGAAAGTCTGCATAAACATAGCTCCATAATAATGCATTTTGTTGGAAAGAAGCTCTCTTAACATATTTACATTTAATGGAACACAAGAAGGGTCACTTTGACTTCATTTCCAAAGCTGACTCTTAAGTAGCATCTACAGATTCACAGAAAAGCTTTCATGGACCTAATAACTTGTGGAATAAGGTTATTCACTTGAATATGTGCACACCGTGTTCCGAAAGCCTTTTGTCCCACTCTAGTGGTGTTGATGTTAGCAAGCATATCCTTGGTATTTGTTCATCCACTAAGGCATGTTGGCTCTTTATGCTCCATCTCAACTTAATAGGCTCCACGTGGGAGAAACAAATCGAGAGGAACCAATTCACTATAATGGGCAATGTTCCCATAAACAACATCAGGAACACGAGAGCCATCAGAAGAACTGAAGTAGGTTCCTGTCATCTTGTTTTATGGAATGCATGCTACCAAAATAAATGCTATACTCACCTCTGGTTTCTATGTTCTGTAAATTCAAGGGATTAAATGAATGCAACATGTCCATATTCTGAAGAACAAACTAGAGAATAGCTCAATTCTTAAAAACCCCATAATCCCAAAGAACAAACCAAAAGGCTTAAGCCAGTCAAGCTCAAAAGCTGAGAAATAAATCAAATAAATAGTTTAAGCAACTTTTCCCTTGGGTTTGGCATTTCTAAAAGAGAGAAAGGGGTGCTGGGGGAGCAAATATGGCTTCTTGTGGATTAATTAAGAATGCTTACACAACATTCAGTGGAACACATCATTTATAGCCTGTGTTACTGTTGTTTTTTCACTCGGATTTCTACATTGTCAATTAGTACCTAAAATGACTTCTATAATTTGTGCTTTCAGGATGTCAGGTGTTAAAATTACTTTTCAGTACACCCACACAAATTATGATTGGGTTTATTTGTTAAATGAGGTAAGAATTCAGGGAAGAAATCATGGTGGGCAAAAAGAATCTGATTTTAAAATGAGAAGAGATATTGAGGGAATATAGCTAATGATGAGAGAAATGAAGCTCACAGACTTTTAAGGGAAATAAACCATGCACACACAGAGCTCCAATAAAAGACACTACATGATCAGGGCATGCGGTCAGAGCCTCACAGATGGCTTTGGGGAGAAGGGTATAGAATCTTGGGTTTAAAAAATAGATTGGATTTGGGCAGATGTAGTAGCAAACTGAATATCCACCAAAAGGAGGTTGTTCAGGGAAAGGCCAGTAGCCCCTCTGGATGAGAGCTGGGTATGCATGACAGGAAGAAGCGGGAGGAGAGAGCTAGAAGGGTAGGTTGGAATTAGATGGTAAATGGTTTGAATACAGTATGGATTAAAGAGAAAGCTAACATGAAAGGGAAAACCAATTAGAAGATTATCGCAGGAGCCCAAGTCAAGCATGAAGGCTAGAACCACAGGGGTGAGAGCAGCGGTGTGAGTAAGACACAGTGGGGAGAAGCATCATGGAGAAAGCCTTGAAGTCAAGTGGAAAAAGATACGGTGAGTCACACAGAAAAGCCAAGATAATCAAGAAACAATCTCCCTGAACCAGCTCCTAAAATCTTCTCCTAAAACGGGAGTCAATTATGATAAAACTGCAGAAAAGTAAATGAAAGATTAGTATGGAAAGCCCCAGTTGATTGAGTCAAGAAGTAAAAGGAACATGTAGTCACTTTAGGGGCTTTTTTGGTTATTGGAAGAAAATGTAACGCTAAGGCAATATGCCAGGTGCGTAGCAGCAAGCAATGTACCCTCAAATGTGAGACAGTACTAATACCCCCCTGAACACTGCTGCATACACACAGGCCCTCAGATGGCATGTACTCTCACCCTTAGGCCAATTTCTCCAAAAGACTCCATCTGGGCATGAGCAGAATGGTCTCAGTAACTACCTTTATGTCTGCATTTCTACTGCTTGGGATTCTTAGAATTATAAAACTCAAGACTGGAAAGGACTTTAATTCTCAGCTCACCCAACCATTAATATTGTCTCCATAATATTCCCACAAAGCAGTCATGTAGTCTGTCCTTGAACATCTCCAGTGATGTGGAACTCATTCCATCTTTTGCTTGTCCTAAATGTTGTTTCTCTTTTATCTACCTTTCCATAACAATTACTGTGTTGGTAACTACTCTAGGTGCTTTACCATCTTGATCTCACTTAAACCCCACTTAATCCTCAAATGTTACAGATGAAGAAAATGAAGATCAGATACAGAAAATGACTTGTCCAAAGTCATGCAGATGGTGAGTGGCAGAGCTGAGATTTGAGCCCCTAAATCTATCTGACACTTCCTCCATTATAACTAAATCTAAGCCAAAATCTGTCTGCATGTAAATCTTACCCACCAACAGAGTTATAACATCCCTTCTCAGGAAGAGGATGTCTTCTTTGAGGCACAGTTAGAAACACAAATCCTCTGGATCCCTTTCATCAAAATGAAAGCCAATAAGACCACATTTCAAAACCTGACTCCTCAATACATGGCCCTTAGGCTTCTACAATCCTAGGTGTCAGTTTTGAGACTTCTAACCAATAAATATGATGGCCCCTTTCAAGCCTTCATCTCCCATGAAATCCAACTTTGGGAAATTTTCTCCTTTCTTCATTTCTAGGATGCTTCATTCAACAGATGTCTCTTGAGTGTTCCCTATAAGGCAGACTGGACTGGGTTCCAAGCAACCACAAGATGAATAAGAAACATTCCACATTCCCCAGACTGCAGGAGCTCTCAGTCCAACATGGAAGAAAGATGAGAGGCAATAAGACAATACAGGAACAAAATGCTACTCTAGAAGACTGTTGAAGTTGCCCTTGGACCAAGAAGGAAGGAGTCACCGTTTCTGCTTGGCTAGTTGAGAAAAGCTTCATAACAGCTGGGCTGAAGGATGAGTAGGAAGGCACAGTACAGAGAAGGGGGATATCATATATTCAAATAAACATCATCACTTAGGCATTTAATAGTCAAAGCAAACTTGTGACGTTCAAAACCAAATCTTTGGCTTCCCATGTATCTTTAACTTCTCCCCAGAGTCTTACACAGCTCTGTAAATGTAAGTCCATTATCCCAACTGTTTAGACCAAAACTCTTAGAGTCTTTTCTTATTCCCTCTTTCTTTCATATTTTACATCCAATCTGTGAGGAAATTCTTTTGGTTCTACCTCAAAAAGATACCCGGAATCTCACCACTTCCACTGCTACTACCCTGCTCCGAGCCCATCATCTGCTACCTGGGCTATTGCAGTAGCTTCCCAACTGACCTCTCTGCTTCTGTCCTTTCCCTCCATGATCTACTGTCTACACAGTGGTTAGAGTGATCCCTCTAAAACAAAAGTATAATCATGTCACTTCTGTGTACAAAATCCACCATTGGCTTTCCACCTCACTCCATGAAGCCAAAGTTCTTACGATGGTTTACAAGACCCTACATGACCTGTCCTCCTTTTTTCCACTCTGACCTCATCTCCTATTCCTCTTCCCCTCATTCACTCTCTTCCAGCTTCGCTGGCCTCCATGTTCTTAGGATGCATAAAGCAAGCTTCCACCTTCAGGCCTTTCCCCATGCTTTTCCCTCTCCTAGTATCCTCTTTCTCCACACTCTCCTCTTTCAGGTCTTTTTGTTCAAGTGCTATCTTAAAAATGAGTCCTTCCCTGATCAAATTATTTTAAATGACATCCTCATCCTCCAACCATCACCATCCCATTCGCCCATCATTCTCTACTTCCCTTCTCTGATTTATTTTTCTCTGTTACTCTTATCATCATCAAGCAGACAAAATATTTTACTCATTTCACTCCTGTGTTGTCTGCCTTCCCCTCCTAGAATGTACATCATGTTACATTATGGCAAGGATTTTTGACTGTTTTTTATTTTTCCTACTATTATATCCCAGTTCTCAGATAAGTACCTGGCATATAATAGGTACTCAATAAATAGCTGATAAGTGACTAGATGAATACTGGGATGAAGAGGTAGAAGGAAATGGAATAGATGACTTCTAGGTCACCATTAGGTCAAAACTGAATATCAATTCGTGGAGATTAAGGATACTCAAAAAAGACCATATTAGCAGGGTACTAGAATGATCTTGGAATGTTTTGGATTCAGGGAACCTATGAAACATACAGAAAGGATTGCCCATGGGCCTTTATAATAATGGTATAGGTATTGGGAGGAGTGCAGGACAAAGAATGTATTCATCAGATAGGCTAGACTTTACTGAAATAATAAAGTCCCCAGATTTCAACAATTTAGCATAACAAAGTTTGATTTTCATCTCATACAAGATCAGCTCCAAGTCATCAGCTCTCTGTTCCACCTGAGGACTCAGGGTCTCGATTCCCTCCATCTTTGACATCACCACATCAACATCTGGCTTTTAGCATCACTCGAGCAAGGGAAGAGAGAGCTAATGAATCATACACTGGCTCTTACATGTTTGCATTTTATTATCTAGAACTAGTCACACAACCCAACCAACTGAAAGGGGGCTGGGGAATACAGGCAGCACCCAGAATACTTAGTAAGCACTACCAACTCTGTCTCAAGATCATGGAAAAAAGGGCCATTTTGAGCAATTTGAGGAAGTAGGGTTCCACCTCATTTTCTAAATGAGAGTTTTCCTGTTTTCTCAATAAAGGTTCTTTGTAAATTTTCCAAATGATGTTCTACTTCTGCCAATTCTGCTCTCTTCTGATTCAAAAGCTCCATTATCTCAGCTAAGGACTTCTGAGCTTCTGTTAAACAGGCTTTCTTAGGAACCACTACCTGTCTGGGAACAATACATGCAGCTAGGATGTGTGCTATTTAAAATTGACACCTATATAATCCTTTATAGATATGATGGGTTAAAAGTGAGTATTATTATAAATACATGTTACTTATAATAATAAATTATACTAAATAAACAAAAAAAGAGCTGCTTACAGTTGAAATGTCTTATGAATTAGTGTTGTTACCACAAATGCAGATTATATTGAGATTGTAAGACTATCTAAAAGAAAATCCCCTGCTCTGATAGAATGTAACCTGAAAGAGGAACAGTAAGAACATGGTAAGGACACAAGTATGCAATAATTAGGAGCCAAAGGGGGGGGGGCGGTGGAAACAATGGAACTGTAAAGGAACTAAGCACTGGTGCAAGACTAGTGCAGGCCCTCTGACACCCAGGAGGGCTCTGGGTGTCACATTTAAGAGAGGAGCCCTCCTCAATAGGGCACCTCATACAGCCATGCAGCCTGCACCCCGCACAACTCCAGGAGCTACCCATTCACCATTTGCATAGGATCCCTGCTTTTCATCCCCTGGGAACAGGAGGGGAGGTGCCCAAGGCCAGCCATCAGCAGCCCCCTTAAGGGGCAAAGTAGCTAGTGGCAACTAGAACTCCAGTGTAGAAGTAGAAGTCCACCCACTTGTGCATTAAAACTTCTTCCTTCAGAAGAATCTCTGCGCCCGGTGCTTATCCCCACCCTGTTTCACTGAGCTTCTGATGAAATTCTTTTGTAAAGGTCAGCCTGACTTGCCTGGATTCAAGAAAACAATTAGATAAATGGAAAGGTTAGTCCACAATTAGACTAAGAGCTAAGGACCCCTGGTGGCTAACAGTGATAATTACAGCAGTCCTCCCAGATAAAGATTATTAGAAACCTGGTGGGGTTGAGGAAGTGAGGTGAACCCCCAGGGCTAGGAAGTTGGGATAGACAGGGATTCTCCTCTGTCTATGTTGTTCCACTAACAAGTAGGCATTATTACTACCCCATATATCAGATGAGCAAACTTAAATTCAGAGGCAGCGGCAAATGCTTAGTAGCTGATGATGGAGTTTTAATCTAGATCTTCAGATTTATAGTCAAATGCCCTTTCAGCACCCTAAGCTACAAACAGTTCCAAAGGAAAAAAACTTAGTGGAGCATTCTCCCTGTTCCTTCCTTTCAATGCTAATGTGCCATATATTTTTTTTAAAAGATATTATTTATTTATTTGACAGAGAGAGACACAGTGAGAGAGGGAACACAAGCAGGGGGAGTGGGAGAGGGAGAAGCAAGCTTCCCAGGACCCTGGGATCATGACCTGAGCTGAAGGCAGACGCCTAACAACAGAGCCACCCAGGCGCCCCTAAGGTGCCATATATTAAAAGGCAGATTTCTGCGTACTTTGAGAGGAAATCTGTAACACAAATTGTCAATGCCCAGCAAAAGCGAAGAAACCCTGAAAACTCAGAATCAAAGTTCCAGAAACTCTTCTCTCTTTTTGAAAGATTTTATTTATTTGGGGCACCTGGGTGGTTCAGTGGGTTAAAGCCTCTGTCTTCGGCTCCGGTCATGATCTCAGGGTCCTGGGATCAAGCCCCGCATCGGGCTCTCTGCTCAGCGGGGAACTGCTTCCCCCTCTCCCTCTGCCTGCCTCTCTGCCTACTTGTGATCTCTTTCTCTCTGTCAAATAAATAAATAAAATCCTTTTTTTAAAAAAAGATAATACACAGTCCATTGCATTTTTAGTTCTATTTGTTAGAAATACAAAGTCCTGAAAGAATTTAACTGCAGTCCAGCATTAGATAACCCAGTGAGTGAATATACATATATACATACCCTGGACGGTGTATTAAGATACCCTGAAATGCACAAATTATTTATTTTATAAACCTTTCCTTAGAGTGAAAGTTTGGGAAAGAGTAAGCAAAAGGAAGCCTTTGCCTTTCTACAAAGATTCACTTTATTATGCTTGGTCTTAGAAAACCTCATATAAGCACATTTTTATAGCCTCAGAAATCAGCTGCAGCATTTCAGACCCATAGAGAGCATTTTAAGGAAGACATAGGAAGATGGTCTCCCAAGTATGACAACTGGGAATGTCTCCTATAAGGCAGGTTGGTCTGAGTAATTCAATTTTAAAATACATTTTATTGATTGAGAATGAAATGGATAGCACCTTTATTAAATTTCATGGAAAATCTGAGTAAAAGGTATTCTAACAACCAGGGTCTAACTCCCATCCCCCATCTCAATGTCTCCTGCTTGTGACCTTGATTAGGTCCTAATTATCTCTAACTTTGATGATTATCATAGTTCCCTTTGTCTCTGATTTTCTGCACTCTCATTATGATGCCTCTAGGAGTAGAATTACTATTCATCCTATGTAGGATCCATTGAGCTTCTTAAACGTGTGGATTCAAAGTTTTAGCCATCATTTTCTCCCCATTTCTCTCTTTTTTCCTTCTGAGACTTCAATTAAATATATATTAGCCTTCTCACTATATTCTTTGGGTCTCTTATCCTTTTCTTTTTTCCATGTAATTTGTTTCTCCAAACAGAAATATGGACAATATCTTTTGACCTATCTTCCAATTCAATAATTCTCTCTTCATTTGTATTTCATCAGGGGTTACTACCTGTCTAAGGCCACTTTAAGTTCAGGGCTTGAGATTCCTGAGACCACTTAAGTGATGTGTTACAAGTTACAGGTTACAAGTCCTTGCAAGGGCTGGTTACTTCAGGTTCACCTTTATCTTGAAGGCCTATTAAATCTCCCATTTGTTTGGGCCTTGAACTTCAACTTTTATCCCCTTTGCTCTTGAGGTCACCAAAACCAGAGCTAAGTTTCATTAACTCTCTTCTGATTAATTAAATGCTTTCACGGCAAAAATGGCTTCTAGTGCTTAACTTACCTCTCTGGGTTCTCACCTTCTTCTACATTTTAGCCTCATAGCTTTACAAGGTTTTTTTTTTTTTTTTCCCAGCTTTACTGAGATACTATTGACATATATGTAAATTTAAAGTGTACAACATGATGATTTGATACACATATATAGCGTGAAATTATTACTACAATAAGATTAACATTTATATCCCCTCACATAATAACCTTTCTTTGTGTGGTAATAATTTTTTAAGATCTTCCAAATATATAATACATTATTATTAATTACAGTCACCATGCTGCACATTAGATCCCCAGAACTTACTCATCTTATGGCTGGAAGTTTGTATCCTTTGACCAAACTCTCCCCATTTCTCCCAGCCAGCCCCTGGAAACCACCATTCTGTCTCTATCTCTCTGAGTTCAGCTTTTTTAGATTCTACATGTGAGAACATACAATATTTGTTTTTCTCGGTCTGACTTATTTCACATAGCATAATGCCCTTCAGGTCCGTCCATGTTGTTGCAAGTGACAAGACTGTCTTCTTTTTACAGGTGAATAATATTCCAGTGTGTGTGTGTGTGTGTGTGTGTGTGTGTGTGTGTGTGTGTGTATCACCTCTTCTTTATGCATTCATCTACTGATGAACACTCATGTTGTTTCCATGTCTTGGCTACTGTAAATAATGTTGCAATGAACATGAAAATACTGATACCTCTTTGAAATCCTAATTTTAAATTTCTTCAACTATATATCCAGAACCAGGATTACTGGATTATATGGTAGTTCTGTTTTTAATTTTTTGAGGAAACTCCACCGTTTTCTATAGTGGCTGCACCAATGTACACTCCCACCAGCAGTGCACAAGGGTTTTTTTTCTCTACAGCCTCACCAATATTTGTCATATCTTGTCTTTTTGATATTAGATGTTCTAACGGGTGTGAGGTGATATCTCACTGTAGTTTTCATTTGCACTTCCCTGATGATGAGTAATGTTGAGCACCTTTTCATGTACCTCTTGGCCATCTGTATCTCTTGGGAAAATATTTATTTAGATCTTCTACCCATTTTCTAGTTGAACTGTTTGTGATTGTTTTTTGTATTTTATTAATTTATTTGGGGGGATTGGGTTTAGGTTTCATTTTGCTTTGTTTTGCTATTGAGTTGTACGAGTTCCTTATATATTTTGGAGATTAACCCCTTACCAGATGTGTAGTTTGCAAATATTTTTCTCCCATTCTGTAGGTTGTCTTTTTATCTTGCTGATTGTTTCTTTTGCTGTGAAGAAAACTTTTCATTTGATATAGTCTTACCTGCTGATTTTTGCTTTTGTTGCTTGTAATTTTGGTGTTATATCCAAAAAATAGTTGCCAAGACCAGTGCCAAAGAGCTTTTTTCTGTGTTTTCTACCAGTAGTTTTACAGTTTCAGGTATTACATTTAAGTCTTCAATTCATTTCAAATTAGCAGTGGTGTAAAATGGGGTACAATTTCATTTTTCTGCATTTAGTTATCCAGTTTTCCCAACATCATTTATTGAGGAAATTATCCCTTCCCGTTAAGTCTTCTTGGTTTTCTTGTCAAATATTAGTTGACCATATATGCAAGAGCTTTTCTTTGGGCTCTCAATTCTGTTCCACTGGTCTATGTGTCTATTTTTAATGCCATTAATACTGTTTCAATTACTATAGCTTTGTAGCACAGTTTAAAAATCAGGATTTCTTTAGCTATCTGGGGTCTTTTGTGGTTCTGTATGAATGTCAGGATTTTTCTATTTTTGTGAAAAATGCCTTCAAAATTTTGATAAGATAAGCCTTGTTATTTTTAGCTTTTTCTTCCTATATTTCATCCAGTTTATTTACTTGTCTTCATTGGGACAATTAGTCCAAATTACCTAGACTGACATTACAAGAAGCGGAGATATACAATACCCACCTAACTGCTTTCATTGCCCTCAATCTCTCTTCTTGCAGTTCCTACTTTACAAAGTAACCGTGATTATTCCGAGATACCATTCTGATTGAACCATTCCCTTGCACAAACCCTTCAAAAGCTTAATGTTGATTCTAAAATGAAAATCGAATTTCTTAGTTTGTACACTTAGGTCCAAATCTCTCTTCCTTGCCCCATTTAATTACTGCACACTGTGTGGGCGGTCCTCACTAGGACAGGTTCTGCCTATCTCTTGCTTTTTACCTCTCTTACCCCTTTCTTACTACAAATTTGCCTACACTCCAGTTGAACTGGAACATTCGCTGTCACGTGGCAGACCTGGGTCCAAAACATAGATGGTCTTACTAACTTCTCCCCATCTCCCTCTCCTTTCCCCTCTGACCCTGCCCCCCTCAGGTGCACCGGGTGCTCGCTCACGCGCTCTCTCTCTCATTAATTAATTACTATAAAATCTTAAAAAAAAAAAGCAAGAAATTTCAACCAAGTATTACCTCTAGGGAGAGCAGAAGTAGGAGGAAGGGCCCCTGGGATGTAAGAGTCTGGAAGTGAATTCATCACCATCATCAACTTTTTGTCAATCTTTATAGTTACAGGGGCACCTAGGAATAAAACTTCAAGCTTCAGGCTTATTTTCCATGAAAAATGAGAGTCAGGTTGTCTGTGAAATTTGATTCCAGGGTGCTGGTAACATCCTGCATCTAAATTAATCTACTCCCACCTGCTGGCCGTTGCCTGAACATCCATTCAAAGTTGAATCACACGGAAAAATAAAACAACGTTCTAGAAGTAGGCAAACCAGGAAACAGGGATTATGGTTTGGGCCTCTACTGTTATGTAACCTCAGGCCAACTCCCTTTCCTTCTCTGGACCTTGGTTTCCCTATATTACAATCCAAGTGATTGGACAAAATGACCTAGAATGGCCCTTCCATGTTTATCAAGCAAGGATTTTCTCTAGAAGGACGCCTGGGTGAGCCGGGATGATGGGAGGATAACTAACAGCAGTTAGGAGTGGGTTCAATTGACCCACTTCTGTATGCGATAGGGACATATGGATCCCACCATCCCTTTTTATTTCTGTACCTATGTGGAAAGGAGAGCATTTGCTGCAATGGCAAGGGAAAGTGGGGGCAAGGAGATGGGAAAGGAAGGTGTGAGGGTGTTCTGCTTTTAAAAGAAAGCAGGGAACTACTATACACATTTTTTAAAAGTTCGACCCTAAAATGGTTAAGAAAGATGCAGGAAACACTCAGCTAACCGGGCAACTGAAGCTTTGCTGGGCACAAGCAATTCCATCTCACTTGGCCAAATACTGAGGGAAAGTGGAAGAGGGCTGTATTTCTGTGTGAATGTTCTAGCTAACAAAGAGTAACCCTGAAATTCATTTTCATTGCAACCCTTCTCAATGGCATGCCCTAGGAGGTTCAGTGTTAGTAAAAGTGACTGAGGTCTATTTGTTGATTGCCCATCTGGCCCATGGGCTCAAGGGACATCTTCCTGAACTTGTTTTGTCATGTATCAAAGGTGGGAATGACAGAGAGGATTGAGTGGAGGAATTTCCTTATCCTCGGACATCCTTTTGTTTCCTAGGACAGTATTCAGGGTAGTGGGAATAGCACTCCAGCCAAAATGCCACAAGATGGGGCCAGAATGCAAAAGCATTGCAGTGGACGGCTCTTCCAAGGCTGACTCCCTTGAACATCTGAAACGCAGGCCTTGGCTTTCTCTCCCCTTCACGGTGTGAGCCCGGGACTCGGGACTCTAGCTTCAGCTCTGAGTGCCCTGGCTGTGGGACAGAGATCTCAGAGCGATCCTGATTGGTGAATCCTTCCAGTTCCCTGAGCATCGTTCTGGGGACCTAAACTTGGGGCCAAGAGCACTCCGAGAAATTAAAGTCTTTAAGAAACTCTTGGGCTATTGGAATCCAATTTCCAGCCTGACGGAGGGTCACTCCTGCATGGCCAGAGCTGTCATAAAACCCACTGGTGATCCGCCACCAGTCCACCCAGAGGCAAGGCATGCGGGATGACTGGTGGGTCAAGGGTTTGGGAATGGACAGCAGTCAGATATGTTCTGATCTCCAAGTGCGTCCAACTCTTTCAGAATGCAGATTCAGCCAGAGCATTCAAATCACCTCACGCCTGTCGCCGCAAAAACCAAAAACCAAACAACAAAAATCCCTAACAAACTGCCGGGCACACGCTATTCCAAGAGAAACGCAGATTTCGCATTTTTACAGAGAGGAAGAGGAGGACCTACTGGGTGCCCAAAGACGCGGATCTGTGCCCTGCCCCCGGCAGCCAGATCTCCCCCCCCATTCCCGCCCCCTCCGCCGCCCCCCCGCCTTCCCCCCTCCACCCCCACGCCCAGCCCGGCGCCGCCCCTACCAGTGTCTGAAGCCGGCCGGGGTAGGACTGCAGAGGCCTGGAGGGGCGGGGGGCCGCGGGGAGCGCAGGCTGCGGGCGGAGGCAGCAGCGCGCGCCTTTTTGTGCGGCTCCTGGCCGCCGCGCGATTGGTTCGCTGGGCTTTGCCGTCGGAGTGGGCGGAGCCAGCCGGGCGCAGCGCCCGGAGTCCAGTCGCAGCCAGGAGCGGTCGCAGACGGAGCGCACTTCGCAGCTGCGGGGTGCGCTTCGGGGCCGCTGCCTGCGGCGGAGCTGCTGGGGGGCTGCTCCTCCTGGGCCCTGGGCTCTGGGCTCCAGCTCGACCCCGGCGATCCCTGCTTCGCACACCCTCGCCGGTGTCTCTTTAGAGACTCCTAGCGACTCCCCGGCTCCCTCTCGCCCCGCACTGCCTCCATCCCTTCCCTTTCCCCCGCTGCAAACTGCCGTCTCTCGCGCCTTCTAGCCCTGAGCTGTGTGGCCATGGGTATCAGAGCGATGCTGCGAGCCGCCGTGCTCCTGCTGCTCATCAGGACCTGGCTCGCGGAGGGCAACGACCCCAGTCCTACCCCACAATTCCACTTCGAGCTCTCCCCTACCGTGCCCGAAGCCGTCTTGAACCTCTTCAACTGGTAAGCGGGTACCGCCTGCCTGGGCATGGCGGCGACAGGGACCCGCGGGCGGCCTCGGGTCTCTTGGACGGAGCGGGCTGGGGTAACAGAACCCGGTTCCCGGAGCCCTGGCACTTGTGTCCTGCCCGCCGGTCCCTGGAGAGAGACGGGTTGGGAGTGGGGGGTTGCCGATCGCAATAGAGCTCTGTGCTAAAGCCCACCTGTTACCGCGGCGCCTCATAGAGCCCCGCATGTGCCCAAACTGCAGTCCCGGGGGTGGGGGGGAGGACGGTGCCCTGGCCAGGTTTTCCTAGTCATGTCCATTGGCACCTGTGGGGTTGAGGTGGTGGCAGTACGGGGTGATGGACAACTCACAAAACACGGAGAGTATGGAGACACCTGTTTGAGTCAGGATTTTAGTCTGTTCCCTGAAGTGCGTGCGTATGTTTGTGTGTGTGTTGAGCGGTGAGAGACCTTTTCCAATGCCGCAGATAGAAATTATTGACTCAACCTCGTCGGAGCCCAGGCAGTGCGTCGGTGGCTGCATAACCACATAGCTGTGTGGCCTGAGATGGGCGTGCTTTCGTACTTACTCCTGTGAAAACATTTGAAGATTCAGTGGTTTTTTTCTATGTTTGATTTCAAGTTTGGGTCTGCAAATATTTGAAGAAATGTTAAACAGTCAGATTTTACATGTAGATCATACAAAAATGTGTATTTGCAGGAGCCCCGGATCCTGAGCGCTGTCGTATGGGTAATATGTGGTACTAAACAGGCGGGAATGCGTTGTTTTAATTCGGGAATAATACATGTGTACACTTTGGAATGATGCAAAATGAAATATTGTCATTAAAGATGATTAGAAATGATTATTAATGACAAGCCAGAGATGAACATGTATTCAGAGAAAAAAGGGGGGGGGGTATAGTCTGGCAAGGTTCCAGCAGACAGCCCTGCAGTGTCCTCCACCCGACATACCAGACTGCGCTAGTGAACTCTCTCTCTCTCTCTCTCACACACACACACACACACACAGAGAGAGACGCACACTGATTTGCAGGGACCGATGTTCATTTCCTGGTCAATGCGTCAAAGATCCTAAGAGTCATAGTGAAGCCCAAGGCCTGTTCTCATTCAGAAACCCCTTTTGGATAAAAGAGCCCCACCGAATGTCTAGGTGAATTGGATGAGCTTCAGAGAATTCTAGAAAGGCCAGCTCTCTGCAGGGCTGAGCTGGGTCCACTTACATGGGCTCACCTAAAACACGTCTAGGCTGGAGGCATATGCTTAGCCAGAGAGATATCTATTCCCAGAGTACATGTCTTTTTGAGGGCAGCCTTTGGGGTCCTAAAATCTAAAATGGTTTGATTGGGTGAGGGTCTTTAATCTCTGCTGCATGAGCAAGGCTCTGCGTCATGTGCCCTATGTCAAGTCTTAAAAAGCAGAGTTGTGTAAACACAAGCTTTACATAGACGTGAGAACAAAATGCCCAGCCCTAGCTTAGGTAGGGGTTGAAGTAACGCATTTATCTCACTGCCCACTCCCTCCCCTCTCCACTTCCCCTAGAGTCTCCCCTCCTTATGGCCCCCCCTCCCCAATCCTGCCTGGTAACAAGTATCCAGTCTTTGTGCCCCATTCTCTGGATAAAAGCGGAAGGAGGGGGAGGGGAAAAAGAGTCTGCGTCACGGCTGCACTTCTGGCTGACTCATTGTAGGGAGGGAGAGGCGCAGAGAGAGATGGGAACATATATGACTGCACATGTCTGCACGGGCGCAGGACAAAAGAAGGCCCTGGCACATTGACACCTGGGGTGTTCTCTGTTAGTTGGTCCCTGAGAAGCAATGTGGCATTTACTGATGACTTCTCTGTTTCAGCAAAAATTGTGCAGATGAAGCTGTGGTTCACAAGATTTTGGACAGGGTGCTGTCGAAATACGATGCCCGTCTGAGGCCAAATTTTGGAGGTAAGCCACGTCCAGATACTCGAAGGCTTTGCGTTAGGCGGACTAGAGCTGAGACAGATGCCACGAGGCAGCCCCACTCAGGATGCTGGCCGGTGGCACTCCCCAGGCTCAACACTTTTCCTCTCCAACCCCACCTTCCTACCTGGTGGAAAAGCTGCCACAGAGCACTTCCAGGCCCCCAGCCCCCAGGCCTTTTGCTCTGCCCCCGGCAGTTTTCCACTTCTCGGCCTTCTAATGCGGGGGGCCTTTCTGCCCCCTCCCTTACAACTGCCTGAAGTGCACCACCCCCTGGTGTAGCTGCAGAAGCAGCAACCCAGACAAAACTGCTGCGTTTCACAGGCTCGAGTTTTCTGCGCCATCTATGGGGGTGGGGCACACAATCGCCTACTTGGTCACACATTCTTTGCACCTCGGACACTTGTGAAATGATTAGCTCGTTCAGCTAATTCAAAACTAAGGGCATGGTCTTCTCCATCGAGCTTCCTGTTCCCGCCGGGGTCCCGGGCACTTCCACGTCTGCCACCCCCTCCCGAAGCCTTCAGCTCCCACCAAGTTCGGTTCAATCAACACACCACAGTGTGATCTTTATAAATCCAGCCCGATCACCTCACAAACTTCCGATGGCATAATTTAACTGCCAAGTATAATCCAAACTCCTTAGCCTGGCACTCAGACTTCAAGCACAGAGATGAGAAATGACGAGGAGACGGAAACAAGAAGCCCATCAGTTTCTCCTTTAATTCCTGCCGAGCCTCCACCCTCGGAAAGGGTGACTGTGCTCAGTCACACAGCTTTAAGGGACAGGCAATCCGCTCCCACCCCACAGAACATGAGTAGCATTCTTTGGCCCAGAGGTCCCCCAGGAAACCCAGACCAAGGACAGATAAAAGGAAGGGTGTACTAAATAGAACATAGTCACATTTCAGCTCAGAGGAAACAGAGAAAGAACTAAGAATCCGAGGGGCTGAGTTGGAGAAAGCCCTCCACTTCCTGCGGGTGGTAGAACCGGGCACCTGCTCTAAAGGGTTAATGAATGCTAATGGTTCGCATTTGTACATATGAATAGAGAGAGGTCTGAATACACAATGCCTCCACCGGAAAGGGCGCAGTCCGGTGAGGTCTGCCGCGTAGTAGACCAGTGCGGGGCGCTGGAGAGCCTGCAGAACCACCTGGAAAACCAAAGCTGCAAGCTTTGGACGCGAGACCCTTAACTCGTGTGGCCTTTCCTGTGTAGCTCCCTCTGAGTGGGGCTCCCTCCCGGATCCAAGGTGAGTGTGCCCTGGCCGTTAGAAAGCTGCAGTAGAGAGGGCGGAAGGCAGGCTCTGACCCCGGCTTTGGAACTGCCGCACCAAGCTCTGCTGGCTGTCAAGGGAGTAGCTACTCCACTTCCTCCTTTCCTCATTGTCACCTTCCTCAGCGAAGGCTGACCAAGAGCCATTCAAGTACACCAAGCACACCCTTTCCGCTGTTTGGGTCGCCACCTCCGCAGGCACCCAGGGCCAGGGGGGAGGGAGCAGAGGCAAGGACCAGCCTCTGGGGATTATCAGGTGTGGCTGGTCCACAGTATCCCCACGGCACCTGGAGCGGATGAGAAAAGACGGGTCCCTCCTGAAGGCGGGAGAGCAAGGCCAGTGCAGGACCTTCTAGCATTTAGAGAGAAGGAGGCACTACATGCTCTGTCTGGGACTGTCATATGGGCCGGGGTGGGTGGGGGTGCCAATCAGTGGGACACTGGGTCAGGGGTTTCAGGATGGGGGTGACCCAGGACTCCCTTTAATGCCTCCCACTAGACACAGAATCAAATTCCCCTCTGTCTGAAGTGAAATAGAGATTCAAGGACACACACACACACACACACACACACACACCCCACATACAGAGGATTCTCCTAATTGTGGTCAGGTTGGGTGGGTCAGTAGTGAGGCTGTGGGAGCCTTGTTGCTTCCTGAAGAGGAGGAGGAATGATGAAGGTGGGATTCCACAGCACCTGGCAGGACACAGGCATAGAGTGAAGGAATGAGTGGGACACCTTCATCATTACTCCATTTATCTCTTCTTCCTCTGGTACTCTAATGACTGCTAGGGAAGACAAGGACTTGTGGTAGCAAAATTTCTGAGAGGGGAGCAGCGGTTCACCTCTTGCTGCCTTCCTGAGCCCATCAGGAGGGATAACAATGGGAGGATGGTGCCATCGCCCCAGATATAACATTTAGACAACTTATCTGGAAATTTCTTGTTCCCTTCTGTGGGATGGATACCTTGGCTAAACTCTCATAAAGTGTCCCTAATAGATGGGTAAATTCGAACACAGTCCCAGGCCGCCCTCCTCCAGGCTACAGCCTCAGACCAGGACTCATGGCTTGGTGAGGGAAAAGGGGACTGCATTTCAACTCCCACATACCCCTTCCACTGAGGGTCCTTGGACAGGGCTGTGTCCTGGCCCTTTAGGGTTCCAGTCCCCCAGATTCCACTGTAAGGGACGGGGTTGCCTGAGTAGCACAAAGTGGTGTAAGATGAGAAGTCTGACCCAAGAGCGAGGTGGGGGCAGGGAGGGCTGCATGGCCCCTCTAGGGCTTGTTGCCTGCTTAACACACTTTCCACCCTCTAAAGGCATGTAGGGGGCCTGAAAGGCTGTAATAAGGAACTACATTTCTAGAAACCTCTATCACTACATACATTGCCGGGACTTATTCGCAGTAGCCCTAAGTGCTGGAGTCTGGGCTGTGCCCACACCAAGAGGCACATTGATTTCTCAGCTGCCATTCGTATGCTGATGCCCGATGACACATCACTGCTTGAAACACTGGGATCCAAATAACACTTTCCCTCTTCGCAGCCCAGCTTCTGGACTGCCAGCCTACGGTGAAGCCCACGGGCTAAAATTGCAGGTGTCACGCATGTTCCCATAGCAGCAGTGCAGTGTAATACATATAGAATAACGGCCTAGCTGTGGGGCTAGGTAAAGACAGCTTTCAGCCAATAGGAAACAACAAAAAAGTGTTTTTCCACAGCACCTTACAGTTTACTACGTATTTTCACATCCACTATTACCAATTCAGTACACAACACTTACCTACACTTAAATGCCCCTGCTCACATATTTCTACATGCTCACACATCTACGTACATATGAATGTACACACACATGCACATACACACATGAACAGGTTCCCCCGAACACACTCAAAAATTTGTTCACACACAGGGGCGCCCAGGGGGCTCAGATAGCTAAGTGTCCGACTTCCGCGCAGGTCATCATCTTACGGTCCTGGGATCAAGCTTCCTGCTCAGCGGGGAATCTGCTTCTCCCTCTCTCTCTCCCTCTGCCCCTCCCCTCTACTCGTGTTCTCTCTCTCTCAAATAAATAAACGAAATCTTTTTTAAAAAACCTATTCATACACGCAGACATATTCACATGCTTCTGCTCCCACATTCACTTACACTCGCACACAGACATGCTCACGTGTGCAGACACACTGCCAAGTTCACTCACGCACATACGAACATGCACACACACATGCTTGGGCGTTCACACACATGAACACATGTATTAACATGTTCACACATTCATTCATACACATAAATTACTCATATTCACCCACACACCAGAAAAATGCTCATACACGCACATTCACGTGACTGCGTGCAAACAGGCTAATGTGTTTGCTCACCTAGGAGCTTGCCCACACACAGGAACGTGCTCACACGAACATTCCACCTGTTTACCAGTTCACAGAAACATGCCCACACATGAACACGCTCACACATTAACACACATACACACCCACGTGCACAAACACACTCACATTAAGGTGCTCACGGATTCCCTCATACCTGCACAGTGACACATTAACACACATGAATACGCTCATGGATTCACTTGTACCTCAGCATGGTCACACATTCAATTACACACAAACACACTCATGTACACTCATATTTAATCACACATCCACGGTGCTTGTATACACTCAGACACCCACATACATAAGTGTGATGAGTGTGAGTATGTAAACATGATCACTAATCACATTTATAACTTGCACACAAATAGGGTCACACACACAAACTTTCACATAGTCACACAATGAGCATGCTCACTCACACTGACCATGTCACACACTCAAAATTTCACTTACGTTCCCAAACATTTTCATTCACAGAAACACTTTCATTTACACATTCCCTCACATATGCACTTAACGTGCTCACACACAGACTTACACATGAATATGCTAATACACTGGGACACACAGACA
>CM052801.1:100990367-101013948 GCA_028533885.1 Nasua narica
GCAGAGTGGACAGTGACAGGGAGGGCATTATGTCCCCTACTCCCTCCCTCCCCATTCTCTCTCTCTTCAGTAGGTGAACAGAGGTATATACATAGCATCTGGGAGAAGGTGGCCTTTCGTGTGTGAATAGTCAGTCCCACAGAGAAATTCTAGCTTGCTGTTGGGAAATCGTGTACAAGCTAGTGGACAGGAGCACGTCTCTGCTCTGTCTTCTTGCCTGGCTAAGAAACTCCACAGTGAGAATTCCCTTTCCAAGTGCCCCCCTCATTTGTGCTCAGACTCAGAAAATCTCAAAGGTGCCCCCAAAGTGCAGGCTCGGACCATCGTTTGGTTTCCACCGCCTGCTGTGATGTGACATCTGCCTGAGCCCGCTTTCTCAGCCCGACTCTGTTTCTTTCCCTCTGCCAGATGGCTACACGGTTGAAGACATCGTGTTATACTGGGAAGGCAACGGGAACGCCATCCAGGGGACTGAAAAGCTGCACATTCCTCAGTTCAGCTTCCTGGAAAAGACAGTAACTAGCAAAGAGGTGTTTTTGTACACAGGTGGGTCTAATCTTCTCTCCCACTTCTTCTCTCTTGTGCGCCCTGGTACAATCCTGGACATATGTCTGCCTTTGACCTCCACACTCTCTGCTGCCTCCTCTCCTATTTCATTCTGGTTCTAGACACCTTCCAAAACCCCCTTCGAATGAGAAAATGGGTGCGGAAGCACTGGGCCAAACTTGACACCCTGCAGGTGTAAGAGGTTCATGTTATTCCTGATAAAAACAGGCCTCCTCTCCCCCTCTGTTTGTCACTTTGAAATATTTCCTCTATCTCCCATTTCAGAAATCCATCCTGTACTTCACCCGGAAACTCCCCTCAGCCCTACAACCCTAATACCACTATGTCTCTTTGCCAGGTTCCTATGTGCGCCTGATACTGAGATTCCTGGTGCAGAGGGAAGTCACCAGCTTCCTTGTGCAGATCTATTGGCCTACTGTTCTCACCACTGTTGTCTCTTGGATATCGTTTTGGATGAACTATGAGTCTTCTGCAGCCAGGGTGACCGTTGGTAGGTCTTTTCCTCTTCCCAGGGAGGAACCTGGATCGTCTTGCTCAGAAAACAGTCGAGAGTAAGAGAGGGAATACTTGTGGCGGTTATGTGACTGCTCAGTCTCGGTGCTGGGGAGTGGCGAGGTCCCTGGATGTTACAGACAGGTGTGCAAAAACAACATCAGGGCTGGGATCTTGGTGTGTCAGACCCAAAGTATTCGAATGCATTATTTGCTGGATACATGAATGAACAAGTCATAAAGTTAGCTCAGAAATGCAGTACAACAAACTTTGATTAAGCAGCATATCAAAATGCTAACAAAATGGCAGTAGAGAACTTCTGGTAACAATGAGTATCTAGTGGAATGCTGGGATAGATACTGTGAGATGCCTAAGGACATCTAAGGACATGCCTAAGGACCCAGATCTTGTTGGCTAAAACTGCACCCGAAAAGTCTTGCTCAAACTGGGTTTGCAAGACTTATAGGAAGCAGAGGCCTAAGACTTGTCATTCACTAAAACAGGAAATCGCTATTAGAAGGCACGGGGGCCCTAAAAGGGGACTAAGGCACTGGGTGCCTAGGGCAGAAGCTGTGGGGATATAGGGAGAGTTGCAGAGAGACTGGAGGGGTGACTTGGAAAGACCTTGAAATTCCAGTGTAAGCAGTTAGAACTTCATGTGCAGGCAATGGGCAGAACCACAGGTTTTCAGCAGTACCAGGGCGGGGCCTACAGAATCAGCTCCCAAGTTTATGTGGTCCCAGTGTGCCCCACATCCAGGTCTGGTTTTTCCTTCACTATCTTTGGGGCAGACTCCCCAGCCTCCTTCTTTAGGAGCACATGGTGGACTAAGCCTTTGATATTTGTGTAATATTTTAAGGGCTCACAGACCTTTCTGAGGGACATGATCTAAAAGAAGGCAAAAGAGCCTGGAGGTGTAAGTCCCTGGAGACCTTGGACTTGATCCTAAGAGCAATGAGAAAGTCACGGAATCATCAAAGCACAGGCTGGGCGTAAAGCTGGGAGGAAGAGCAAAGAGAGCACTTGAGCAAATTCCTGGGGCTAGAGAGCTGCGCCCCCCCCCCCAACCCCAGAGATGACGGTTGCTCCCTTCCCGCAGGATATGGGCCTGATGGCTTGCCAAGAACTTCAGCCACCTGAGGAGGCTAACCTTGCGCCATGTTCTTTATAGGTCTGACTTCGATGCTTATCCTGAATGCCATCAACTCACATCTGCGGGATAAACTCCCCCAAGTGGCCTGTATTAAGGCCATCGACATCTATATGGTCGTATGCTTCTTCTTCGTGTTCCTGTCCTTGCTGGAGTATGTCTACATCAACTACCTTTTCTACAGCCGAGGAGGATCCCGGCGCAACCAAAGGCGACTCAGGAGAGCCCGAAGAGTCATGGCCCGCTACCGCTACCGGGAAGTGATGCTGCAGGTTTGGCTTTTTGACTGGTAGTCTGCTTTCCCTGGTTAGGGGTTAGGCGCCCTCTTGAGTCTAAGTTTAGCCCTTGACCCTTTCGCACTTCTTAGTTCCTTTAATCCTCGCACAACACACGCTCACACACACACACCAGATAACGAGGAAATAGAACACTTTATCATCACTCCTTCGTAGGTCAAATCACTGTCGCAAGGTCCCAAGGCAGTAAGTGGCAGAACTAGATTTTCCCAGACCTTTTGACTTCCAATCCAGTCCACTTAGCATACTTTCAAGAGCAGGTGATGGAACAGAGGGAAGGGAGGCTGAAAGGAAGAGAAAGACGCCAGAGGGGTTGGCCTGCCCCTCCTTCCTTTGCTCTTTCAATTCCCAGAGCCATGCTGAGACTTTAGTTGCCGGCAGTACATTACTGGCCCGCGGTGCCCCTTCCTTCTCAGGAAGCCCAGCCACACGGGCCTCAGGGGGCCTTGGCCCCATCCACCACAGAGCCCTCCAGAGAGAGCAGCTGCCCCGGGGAGACACAGGCTGGGCAGCCCCCACGGATTTCCCTCCCCTGCTAACAGCCTCTTGGTCGTGTTCCTCAGCCCTTTGCACACCAGAGATGCCGGCGAGAGATGATTCTGTCAGTGGAAGAGCTCGCCAGTTACATTGCCAGTGCTCACGAGGAAATCCCTCCCCCTCCTCCTCCCTCCCCACCACCAGTGCTTATTCATGTAGGATATGATACTCCTGAGGGCAGAAGTCCATCTCCCACCTCCCTGAAGAATGACCAGGTTAGCATAGAAGATGAGAGTGGCTCTCTTTCCTCCGGACCAATGCGGGCCTGTATGGCAAGCCTGGAAAGCCTCAGCTCTTTGATCTCCATCCCAGAGCAGGCCCCACTGGCCACCTCAGAAAGCCTCAGCTCACTGTCTTCTCTCTCGGAGCAGCCCTGGCTGGCCTCTAGAGAAAGCCTGAGTGATCTCTCCTCCACCTCAGAGCAGGCCCCGCACGACTCTGACTTTCACTTTAGTGGTTCCGAGGTTGGTGACAGTGTTATTTCGGTTGAAGTCCACAACGATGCTGACGCCCGTGGCCATGCCGACGCCCGCGACCCAGAAGACCCTGACGAAAACTTGAGCTCAGATGAGAGTCCTGTCCATGGCCCTAGTGGGAGGCGTCCGCTTGCCTACGGCCACAGGTGTGTGCGGGAAGCGAGCTACAGCCTTGAGGAGATCCGTAGCAGCCTTAACGAGATTCGTATCAACCTTGATGAGATCCGTAGCTTGCCTGATGACGTCAGGGTTGAGAGCGGCTACCGTGACCTTGAGAGGCAGTACAGGCGTGATCTCGATAGTGTCTGGAGCCTTTATGTTGATGAGTTCACAGGCTCCGACCAAGACATGGACAGTGACTCAGAGTCTGATGATAGTTTCCCCCCGAGTCCTGGGTGCTCCTTCATTGAAGGGTTCTCCTCCAAGCTCTTTGACCCTGACTATGTCCCTCAGGTTGACAAGTGGTCCCGGATCCTCTTCCCTCTTGCCTTCGTGGTGTTCAACATTGTCTACTGGGCATATCATATGAATTAGGCGCGGAGTGCCCCTTTCAAGGTTCCTCTTGATTCCATTTTGCCCTCTTGGTACATTTTCTTTTGTGGTTATTTGGGCAGTTGAATCAGTTCTACCTTTCTCTTTATAAACATGAGGTGGGAGGTAGTTGAAAAGGATATGTTCTAGCTGGAAGGAAAAGGATTGGGGAGGAGTTGGAGGTACAAGAGCACACTGATTTTCCTTTTCTGCTAGAGGACTATCACCGTTTCAAAGACTTCTAATATCTGTGAAGCACAGAAAAGCCCCTGGAGATGCTTGGAGGACAAAGCCAGGTTGGGAGACAGGAAGGATCCAATCCCTGTGTGTAAACATTTCTGGGCGTTTTTCTGCGCCGCCGCCCCCCCCACCCCCGCCATGATGTGTTGAACTTTCTTTTTCATTACTTGTTTTCTTCTTCTGGTTTTCCCTCCTAGGAAGAGAGTTCTTGCTCACCCCCTGATTAAGGTTTCACAAGAGAAAGTCAAGCTAGGTTGAGCAGGGGGGCAGGGCGGAAGTGCTAGCCATCGTGTGAAAGTGCAGGGGGCTGGCTCTAGGTAACCCGGAGAAATCTGAAAGGGCCTCTCCGCACCGAGTGAGATGTCAGAGCAAGTGAGAGATCGTGTTTCCCGCAGGAGCTTGCAGGGGGTGATGAGGTCAAGTTGGACATTCCCAGACTGAACTGGCATCTCTGGAGGGGTTGAAACTTCTCTTGTCTATATTTCTGCTTCACAATGCTTGAGAATACAGACTGGGTACTGGGTACTTCTGCCTAGGTCAGATGCTGACTTGGTCACTAGTCCCAGAGCAAACACTTGGTAATCCGGCCTGGCTACCTCGTCCCCTGGTCTAGGACAGCAGACGAACCATTGTCGCGAATCTCCATAGTAAGCCTGTGTGTCTAGTGCATAGCAAGTGTCAACGAGCTCACTGACCCGTCACGTGTTGCGCTCTCACAGGAGCCCAGTGAGCCAAGGAAGGCCAAGCACGTTGTCCCCACTCTTCCAAGGGGAAAAAATGGAGCTCGCGTCTCATGCTTAAGGGTGATGAGCGGTGGAGGTAGTAGGGCAGTAAGCGTGGTAGAGCCACGCCCTCGCTCTTCTTTCTTCTTATCCTCTTAACTCTCTCAACGGAAGTGCTCCCCTTCCTCCTCCCCTCTTTACAAATGGGGGTGCTCCACCAGGTTGTGCTTATTTGCTAGACCTCATTCTCTAGCACTTGGAACATCTCTGCAGGACGTAGCCAGTGACTGGCCCGTGAGTGTGGTTCCAGCACGTGGAACACAGGTACTGCTCACCCGGGGGGGCCACTGAGGGAGCCAGAAAGTAGCCTGCACCCCAACTTTCCTAGCAGCTCCACCTCATTAATGGAGGCCATGGCGGAACAAGACTTGCCAAGCACTCAACCTGTGTTTCTCCGTCCTGCCTAGGCAGCCTCTCCCGCAGCCCCTCAGCCACTTACCGTTTTAACTGTGTGTCTGCTTTTGTGGTTCTGTGTGTAGCTGAGTGCGTGTGTGTGTCAAAGTAATTCTGTATGTACATACAACCATTGAGAAGCTGTACAGCTCTGTATATTAATGTAAATCTATATAGGTGTGTATAAGAGTGTATATAGAACAACGTGAGGATGCATGTTTGTGTGTGCACACACCTATGAAAGAGTGTGTGTGCTTGTGTGGATGCACATGGATATACACTGTGTGTGTATGAGAGCATGTGTACATGCCCATGTTTATTTATCTGATTTGAACGAATGTGAAAGGAAATATACCCAAAAGCATATGTATTTCCCGTTGGTGGCTCTTCTAGAACCATCCAAATTCCTCTGGCCTGTCCCCACATAAGTTGGGGGGCCATATTTGGCCGGGCTGGTTAACTGACTGTTCCCTTTCCAATTTCCTGTTCCAGGGAGCCATGCCTCCCAGTCCCCATCCACTCTTCTCCTCCTCCCTCCACCCATCTATGCCGTCTCCTGGACAGAAGACACAACAGAAGTGAAGGTAGTCCCAGGAAGTGACAATTTAGTGCCTTGAGATAGGAAGTGCTCGAACATGGGATAAGCGGGGAGTGCAGAGCGTTCTGCTTTGTCCTGAAACGACATGTTTGAGTAACAAAGGCAGGGGTTGGGTGGGGGCGGGGTCAGTGCCTTGAAGATGCATTAAGAACAGATACATGATGTAGATAACGGGTGCAGAAAGCTAAAGAACTAGAGAGGGACTTGTATATAGCCTTTATAACTCATCCCCTTGTTGCACTCGCACTGGAAGCCCGATACGTGTGGGGGCTCCAGGCCGCCAGAAGCGGGCGGGCGATGTGAGGAAATCGCCCAGGGTATCAACTGCCGCACCGGAAGCAGAGAACTAAAGGTGCTTGGAAGAGGCTGCAGGCATGGGCAGTGGGGCTGGGCCCTTTCCAGGGCAGGAACACTGTAGTCACCCATCCTGCATCTTGGGATGGCCTTGGATTTGGAGTCCAGAGAAAGAGGTGGTCAGACGGGTGAGAGGACTGACCAAGGAGAGAGGTGCAAGGGAGCCGCAGGGGCTGACCACCTAGTTCAGCCCAGTTTGCCGTCTCCCTTCTTTTCTCTACACACAGGATACAAATACAGCCTCCTACACATACACACCCACAGAGACCCACACAGTCACACATACACACATACACGTGTGGACACGCACGCTCAGCTCCAGACAGAGGCACACACAAACATGCGCACACTCGCAGCCACATATATATTCACCTGCACAATCACACACGATTACTCTCGTATTGGTGTGCATGCACACGCACACACGCCAACTCATAAAACAGCTACAAGTAAAAAAAGTTGCCACTGGACTATTTAAGGTCTCTCTCTGGACACCTCTCACAGAAAGATCTGGGTTGGGAGAAGAGAAATGACCCCACATCTGAGGCTCCCGTCATGGCTGTTGGAAGACTTGCTTCCTGGAGCCTAAGCATTGGATGACTTATTGGGATTGGGGTTTCCAGGACCCTGGAGGGCCTTTGAGCCCGCGGGACATGAGCAGTTTATTTGGGATGATATCACACAGCGAGATTGGAGCAGTGGGGACCAGGAAGTAGGTTGGAAGCTGTGTCTCACAGCGATGCACAGGAAGGCCTCGAGCACACAAGAGGGGCAAAGGGGCCAGTTGTAAATATCTGTAGATCTATGTAGCTAGATAAAAATATTTATACCTAAAAAAGAACATCTTGCCCTAAAGTGCTGCAATGAAAACAGTTGAACTCAACTGCAACTCACACTGTGTGAGGTCATGTGTCAAGGTGAGGTGGAGGTTTGGCAATGACACCTTTGCAGAAATTTGAACCTTCTCAGTTTGTCGTGGACTGGGTCATTTTAGCCTGAAAATTGCCAGATCTCCCCTCGTTGTGTTCTGTGTGTGTTTTGTCGTCAGCGTCAGCGTCGAGCCCTATCCTCAGCCAGCTGCCTACATCCTGTCCCACTCCTCACCTCGCCCCAAGTAACTCTGGAAGCGCAGAGCCAATCGGAGGGTGCTTGTGGTGAGATAGCTTGGAGCCCGGGCAGAAGGAAGGGTCTTGTTGAGTCTGGGATGGAGCAACCCCCATTTCACTTTTCTACCCATCTTTCCTCTTTCTCACATGTGCTATCGCTTTAACTTTGCACCTAGAATTCCTTCTCCACCACTCCCACAGAAAGAATATCTTCTGTCTCTTCACAGTGGCATTTTGTGGCAAGGACGTGTGCCTTTACAGAGAGAACACATGATCTGTTGGGTCTTCCTGGAGCTTGTGAAATGTATTCTTACAATCTGCGTCATCTTGTTAATAGCAAGGCTATAATGTCTTTGCATATTTAGAACCAAGCTTTGCTGAGACTGTGGCCATTCCTAATGAGGTTTCTTTATTCTGTACATAACAGAACTAACCCTTTGAGCTATTAACTAATGAATGCATTTACTAAGCTATCAACCTGCATGGTACCTTGCCGTGGTGTTGAGCACCAAAGGAAGTCATGACTTGTTCTATCGGATGTGCAGTGTGTTCATGTTTGTTGTGTAGTGTCTTGTGATCAATATGAAATCTCTATTATCGGTGTTGGGTTTTCAGGGTAGGGAGGGGGGAGGGTGTTACAGTGTCTCTCTGACATATTTCAATTATAAACTAGCCCAGTTGGTCAGGGTCACCTATGTTAACGTGTGTGAGACTTTGCACCCACTATATCTTGCTGGACTGTATCCCTGGGGTCAGGAGTCGTCCGCAGGACTGAAGGTGCCTGAGTGTAGTGAAACCAGCTGTGGTGCCATTCTTCAGATAGGCAAGGCAGTGCCATTCTGAGGCAGATGAAACACAGTAAAACCACAAACATGGAGGTCCTCAAGGAAACCAAGAGAGGAAGAGGACCACGACCCCGTGTCTTACTAGCCTGACCTGCAGAAGGGTGCAGAACAGCAGAGAAGATCCCCCCCTGAAGACTCCCAATTCCCTCTTTGTCCTCATTAAATGTACATTTTTGCATGAAAAAGACCTTGACCAGTCCAGACTTCAAAGAAGGAAAACATGAAGAAGCATAAAATTATGCTTCTGAAAAGTATGCTGAAGTAAAGGTTTGTAAATAGCCAAAAGGAGAAAATAAACCTATATAATGGCAATTACACTTACGGGTTGTTGTGTTTCCTGTCTGTCCGATCGGAAAGGAGTTCCTTCTGGGCCCAGGAAGCCTCTGGCTTCTACTGTTCACCTTTGCCTCCCCGAGGCTTTGCACACTGACCTACTCATACGTACCCTAAGATGTTGGAATCCATGGTTTTCAAGCAGTGTGGAAATAGTAACATACATTGAAATTAGTATACACTAATTTCACACAAGCCATTTTAATCATTTAAAACAAAGGGCACCTGTTGTGGTGAGCACTATTATATGCAACTAAGGAATCATTGAACACTACATAAAAAACTAAGGGGCGCCTGGGTGGCTCAGTCAGTTGAGCATCTGCTGTCAGCTCGGGTCATGATCCCGGGGTCCTGGGATCGAGCCCTACAGCCTGCTTCGCCCTCTCCCTCTGCTGCTTCCCCTGCTTGTGCACGCGCTCATGTTCTCTCTCTCTCTGTGTCAAATAAAATCTTAAAAAAAAAACTAATGATGTAGTTTTAGGCAATATAAGCAAGCTAACTGAACGTAATAGAAAATTAAAATAAATAAATAAAACAAAAATTGTAAAAACAAGTCAAACCACTGTAGTGCCAAAATATAATGTGAACGTTTATTTCCATTCGCAGGGGGATCCTTATTAAGAACATTTAAAAAAAAATCTCTTTTGCCAATATGGATGTCCAGACTAGAGAGCAAGAAAGCCCTCTGTGGCCAATGAATTCACAAGTGCAGGTAGTGTGCTACTTGAGGGTACCGCAGGGTCTCTGGCCCAGTGACTGGAGTTCGTCAGTAATTCTTGCTATAAGTATAAAAAAACCAAAATCAAAGTAATAAAAAAATTTTGTAGAGTCACATTAAAACATCCTGCCATTTGATGAAAACCTTGGAGTTGCAACAGGGTCCCTAAACTCGGTGGTCCCTTTTGTGCCCAAACAGGCCAGGAGAGCAGTGCCTTCTGGGCACTTCGCTTTGCTGATCTGCCCATGGTGGGAGGGGCCTGGGTTGTCACAGGGACACACAGCAGAAAATGCAGTTGGAGGTAAGGAGTTTTCGAAGTACACCTGGAGCCTACTGTTAGCTACTGAGTTCTTCTCTGCTGGCTAAGTTCTTGCCACAAGTCAGGTTTTGTCTTTTTTTAACAAGTCGGGTTTTGAAGGTGCCCAGTGACCCCAAGTGGAGCTTGCCGCCCTTGAATGTTCCTACCGTCACTTGGTGCCCTCTGATCATACAACTACCTTAAGGGATAGGGTGGAAGGGGGATATGGCCTCCCTTTCCCTTTACAGCTTCCCTTAGGGTGAAAGAGCCCTTGCCACAATCTCTCTAGGCTTTTGGCAAGGCCTCTCTTCCCAGCCTCCCATGTTGGTTCAGCTTCCTCCAAGCCCTACAGGGCCTCCTTAGGCCCCCTTGGTACTGCCCTGCTACTGCTTACCCAGTCCAGGTCTCTCCTGAGCTCTCCTCCTGACCAGAATCTCAAGAGAATTGGTAAGGAATACAGAACTGAGGCAGCTTTGTTTTATTTTTTAGTCTTAAGTGCATTTTATACTGATATTTTTAAAAGTAATAGGGGATAAGGAACTATTTATCATGAGATTTAAGGGCACGTATTGCATGGAGCCCTGGGTGTGGTGCATGAACAATCAATCTTGTAACCCTGAAAAAATAAAATAAACATACTTGGGAAAAAAAATAAAAAAAATAATAAATGCATTCCTGTCCAATGGTCTGAAAACAGCTCAGAGACTACACTCAATGTGCAAGTGCCAGAATTTGAACATGAACTCTTCCCATGGCCAACCTAAGATCTGCTGCAACAGAATGTAGTTCAGCATCCTTGACTCCAGATTTCTCTATTTCGATTACAAATCAACCTCTTAGGGGCGCCTGGGTGGCTCAGTCAGTTAAGCGTCTACCTTCAGCTCAGCTCATGATCTCAGGGTATTGGGATCGAGCCCTGCGTCAGGGGTTGGGGACCTGCTCAGCAGGGAGTCTGCTTCTCCCTCTCCCTCTGTCTCTCTCTCTCTCTCAAATAAATAAATAAGAATTTTTGAGAAAAACCAAATCAGCCTCTTAGAAAGTCTCCCTTTAATATCACGTGGGGAGACAGAGGTTAAAAATTTGTTGGAGACAGTGGACCCCAGCCCCGCTTCTGTCTAGAATACTCTGTGTGCCCTTGGGCAAGACCTTGTTCATTTGGAGGCCTCTTCCAATCTTCTCCTTTCCCAGCCCACTCTCACCCTAGGCCTGGTGCACAGCCCAAAGCTCTGCCCATTAAGATTTTCCCTTCCCACTCTTTCAAGACCACTCCCAAGTGTCATCCATTTTCAGCTTATGCCCACATACTAAGTCAGTCCATGTTTAAACCAGCCAGGGCCTAGAGGAATCCCACATGGTTCTAGGTGCAACTGGTGAAGGGGTGCTGGTGCGACTATAGGGGTTGGTGTGGAGGTCTGAGCTCTCTGCTCAGGTAATTGAGTCCTCGGGTACCACTTAGGCTGGAACAAGCCAGCACTATTATCTCTACCATGCTGTATCATTGGATGGGAACGGCCCTGGAGAAGTGCAGCCTTCTTGCAAATGCAGCTGAGGTTGGGAAGCAACCATACCCCCTACCATAGGTCTCCTCTAAACATCTGAGGGGCACACCTCTATGGCCACAACATGAACACATTTTACTATTGCTAATGTTGGTATACCTCTTGCAGCATACAATCTTGCACCTAACCAAAGACCGTCTGTTTGTGGTTCGGCATAGACCAGGGCTCCAGGACAGCCTCCGTCCTGGCATTCTCCACATAGAGGAATATGTGGATACTTGGATAAAGAAGTGAGACCCCAGCTTCCTGTCCAATGGGTAGAAGGGACTCCACCCCATCACGCCACCAGAGAACGGCTAGCCATGTAATGTCCAATTTGTTATAGGGTAATCCGCGGAAAGTTTAGGTGAGTGCTGCATGTGATGACAATCTCAGAATCCCAGTAACTTAAACCCAAAATATCTTTATTTCCATCTCGTATTGTATGTCCGATGCACATCATCAGAGGCACTTCTGCTCACGGCAGCCACTCAGGGACAAGCTGATAGAGGCATCATCGGCATGTGCTTCTCCGATCTTTGTAATGGAGGGAAGGGAAACTTGGGGGTGGGGTCTCACACTAGTGAAACACATATACTCACAACTCATTACCTAGAAATTATAGCCTGGCATAACTATAAAGAGCCAGGACATTTGGTTTGCTATGTACCCAGGAAAGGTAAACCACATATCAGCGAGAAGTACTAATGACAACCATTGGGAGTTTCCCTTGATCTTTGCAGGGATACTACTTGCTCCTCTTCCCACTCAGAGGTGCCTATGCCCTCCTTTGTAGCAGTTTTCTCATCTTTAACTTTGACACATGAACCAGCAACATACATTCCAATTCCAAAATACTGTGAATCATCAGAGAGAGTGTTTGTCATTCTTTTTTTTTTTTTAAGATTTATTTATTTATTTGACAGAGAGAGAGGGATCACAAGCAGGCAGAGAGGCAGGCAGAGAGAGGGAGGAAGCAGGCTCTCCGCTGAGCAGAGAGCCCGATGTGGGGCTCGACCCCAGGACCCTGAGATCATGACCTGAGCCGAAGGCAGAGGCTTTAACCCACTGAGCCACTCAGGCGCCGTGTTTGCCATTCTTAAAGGAGAGCTTTCTGACCAGTTTGTCTTTTCACCCACTCTGGGCTGACTCGGTCCTGAGCAAAGTACACTTGGAGAAAATTCAAGCCTTCACTGAAATCTCTGACAAAACTACAAGTAAACTTTTGGGATCTCAGGATTTCTTCTTCTTTTTTTTTTTTTAACATATAATGTATTATTTGCCGCAAGGGTACAGGTCTGCGAATCATCGGTCTTACACAATTCACAGCACTCACCATAGCACATACCCTCCCCAATCTCCATCACCCAGACACCCCATCCCTGCCCCGCCAACCCCCAGCAACCCCCAGTTTGTTTCCTGAGATTAAGAGTCTCTTATGGTTTGTCTCCCTCCTGATCCCATCTTGTTTCATTTTTTTCTTTCCTATTCCCCACGACCCCCCACCCTGCCTCTCAAAGTCCTCATATCAGAGAGGGGATCTCAGGATTTCTGAATGTTTCTGAATTCTTCTGTGAGTCCCATCAAGAGTGAGAGCAGCTGGAAAAAAAAGTGGTGGATCAGCAATAGGACGGGCTTATTTCTGAGTAGCAGCTTTCCATGGGTGAATCAAATGACCAAAATGGACTTCCTCCTCCTATGGGGTCCCCTCAGCTAATGATCTTATGGCCCTATTTATAGGTGATGCCATTCTTGGAGAATAAGACTGTGATCCTGATTAGGATCACAGCCTCCCCAATTAGGAGCTTCAAATCCTATTTTTATAGTGGAGGGACTTTATTAGACACTTCCATGACATACTGCCCAGACTGGAGGTAGTTCATGTGGTAGAAGGGGAGGCGTTCCCAGTAGCTCCCTGACCACTGTGGAATCATTACATGATTCCTATCTTCTCCCCATTTAGAGTACCCCTGACCTCGGGGAGGAGAGAGACCCCTCCATTACTCCATTAAGTACCCAAAGCCCCAGTAGTAGAGGACTATAGGAAGGGTTTTCTGCAAGACAACAGGATCTGCAGGTCACCTTCACCAGAGCAGAAAAGTAGTAGGGCCACGGCCTCCAAGTCCTTCCCCCTAGCAAGAGCTCTAATCCAAGTAAGGAGGGAGTGAGGACTCTACCCCCATCACATGTCAACAACCTGGCACTGACTCTTAAGTCAGTAGAGAACCACTGGGCTGGTCCAGGGTATCTGTAGTCAGCCCAACATCTCATTGCCATGAGTCTCTGGAATTGTACTGTCAAGTTATACATGTATGAATGTGTCAAGACATATTCTCCGGAGGTCCAGAGATCAGGAGACAGATTGGTCTGGGAGGAGGCAGAATAAACAGATTATTGGCCCAGGTAGCTTTCTCCCAAGCCAGTGCCAAGTACCAGATCCTGCTCTTTGAAAGCAAAGGCCCATGAAGGTGGCAAAGCCATCAATATTGGCCACAAAGGGGCAAAAGAAGGTACCATTTCCATTCCTCCTCCCTAATTCATATAATCTCCACCCTTTTTGTTATTGATTTGACCAATATCCTCAGCCTCTTTTAGTCTTTTCCTTTCCAGCACTGTCCATATCCTACTTGACTGGGACTGCTGGCTCTCCAGATGATAGACTATATAAAGGGTCATTTTACTATTGTATCCACTTATATGTGCAATTGAATATTTTTATAATAACAATATTTATAGCAGCAATGTCCACAATAGCTAAAGTATGGAAAGAGTCCAAATGTCCATTTACAGATGAATGAATAAAGAAGAGGTGATACACACACACACACACACACACACACACACACACACACACACTGGAATATTACTCAGCCATCAAAAATAATGAAATCTTGTCACTTACAACTCCATGGGTGGAACTAGAGGGTATTATGCTGAGTGAAATAAAGCAGTCAGAGAAAGACAAACACCATCTGATCTCACTCATATGTGGAATTTAAGAAACAATCACATGAACATATGGGAAAGGAAAGAAAAATAAGATGAAAATTGAGAGGGAGACAAACCATGAGAGATATGAACTCTAGGAAACAAACTGAGGGTTGCTGGAGGGGAGGTGGGTTGAGTGGGGTAACTGGGTGATGGGCATTAAGGAAGGCAATTGATGGAATGAGCACTGGGTGTAATAAGCAATGGATGAGTCACTAAATTCTTCTTCTGAAACTGATAAAAATAAATTTTTAAAAATAACAACTTTAAATGGAGGTTTTTAATTCCTCTACAATTGATTTTTGTATAGTATCAGGAGGGTTCCAGTTCCATTTTGTTTTCTATGTGGATATCCAATTGTTTTGCTGTCATTTATGAAAGACTGTCCTTTCCCCATTGCTCTGAAATTATATCATTTTCATAAATCAAGGGCCTATAATAAGCATCTTTGTTTCAAGGTTCTATTCAGTTCCATTGGTCTATTTGTTAACCCCTGCATCCACCACAAACTTAATTAGTATAGCATTTTAACGATTCTCACATATCGAGCAGTGTAACTCCTCTTATCTTCTATTATCTCAAGAGCACCATGGCTATTTTTTGCCTATTGCATCTCAATTTAAATTTTAGTTTCATTGTGTCATGTTTGATACACACATACACATAAATACATACATTCACCCACAGAGATGGGGCTTTGTACTGGAAAAACAGTCAATCTATAGATTAATTTTAGGGAGAATTGACTTGTTGAATCTTCATAACCATGATCATATTATATTTTATATTTATGTAATTCTTAATTAATTTATCTAAATAGCATTTTTGTATTTTTTTCCAGGAAGTTCTTAAACATTCTTTGGCTAGATTTATTCTTGGTAGTTGATATTTTGGTATGATAGGTTTCAAATTACATTTTTCTCATGTTCATTTTCATACCGTTTGTTGCTGTAGAAATAAAGTTTACTTTTTGTATATTGATATTAAACCCAGCAAGTACTTTTGAATTTTCTTCGCATGCAATATAATCACGTTAATCATGGAAGCTTTTTTTTTTTTAGCTCTATGTCTTTTATTTTTCTGCTTTTCATTACTACATTGGCTAGTATTTCCATCAAACTATTGAATAGAAATGGCAACAGCAGGTATCCTTGTCTAGTTCCCAATTTCAAATTAAAAGCTTTCAACTTTTCCTCATTCAAGTATGATATTTGCTGTAGGTTTTTCATATATATCCTTTATCTAGTTGGCTAAATTTTCTCTTATTCATTTGTTAATAAGCTTTTTATTTTAGAATAGTTTTAGATTTATAAAAGATTGCCAAAAATAGTATAAAGAGTTCCCATATGCTCAATACTTGGTTTCCTCTTTATTAACATCTTATATTCACATGGTACATTTGTCACAACTAATGAGCCAATATTGTTATAATGTTAATAAGACAAATTCATACTTTATTTAGATTTCCTTAGTTTTTTCTTTAAGAATTCCTAAGGTTTTTTTTAAGATTTTATTTCTTTATTTGACACAGAGAGAGATAACAAGTAGGCAGAGAGGCAGGCAGCGAGAGAAAGGGGGAAGCAGGCTCCCTGCTGAGCAGAGGGGCTTGATCCCAGGACCTGAGATCATGACCTGAGCTGAAGGCAGAGGCTTAACCCACTGAGCCACCCAGGCGCCCCAGATTTCCTAAGTTTTTATCTAATGTCCTTTTTCTGTTTCACAATCGTATCCAGGATCCCACAATACATTTAATCAGCATGCCTCCTTACAATACTCTTGACTATAACAGTTTCTTAGGTATTCCTTACTTTGGTGACTTTGACAGCTTTGAGGACTACTTGTCAGGTATATTACAGGATGCCACTCTTGGAATTCTTCTGATGATTTTGCCATAAAGACACTGGGGTTATGGGTTTGGGGAAGGAATAACACAAAGAGAAAGTGCTACTCTCATGACATCATATCAAGGGTACATACTACCAACATGAAATCAGAGTTGATGTTAATCTTCATCACCTGGCTGAGGTCATATTTTTCAGGTTTCTCTACTGTAAAATTACTCTCTCCCCCCCTTTTCACATTGTACTTTCTTTGGAAGGAAGTCACTAGGCACAGCACACACTTAAAGGAGTGAAGAGTCATGCTCCCCTGCCTTGAATGGGGAGTAGCTACATAAGCAATTTGTAATCCTCCCAGATAGGACATGTATCTATTCTCTCCCATTTATTTATTTACCAGTCATTCATTTACATCAGTATGGACTCACGAATACACACTTTATGCTCTAGGATTAGCATTTCTTTATTATGACTGGATGTAGATATTAATTATTTTTATTTATCAAATTAAGTATTATTTTCCTTACTCAATCTGTTAATATGGTAAGGGAATCCTGGGCCTATTTGCCCCTAAATCCATCCCTCATGCTTCTCCTGCTTTGCCTTCAATTACACAGGGGCTGACCCCTGAGGGCTACAATCCTTAGGCTCACCAATATTTGGCTACAATTTTAGTGCAGCCAGCTGGAGGCACCAGCAGGAGATTAGAACCCAGGATAGACAAACTTTAAAAAACAAAAACACTTTTTTCTCCTTCTTCCTCTGCACCAAGTGACTTCTCCTTCGATGCCTACATATTCCCTATGAGTCCAGCCACCATCACATTGGCCTACCATGCCTCCAGATCCTATTGAATCCAATACTTAGACTGTAGTAACACTACCATATTTCCTCGTCCTTTCAGCCTGGAAGTCGGATTGACTTTTATTGGGTTTCCCAACTGTCCCTCATCTGGCTCCTCACTTGTGTAAACAGTCCTCTACATTAAATTTTCACTGTGTTAAATATTTTGAGATTTTTCTATTTTTCTGGACAATCCCTGACTGTTATATGAGGCCAATTACACTGATTGATTTTTGTAAGGAACTTGGAAGTTGCCTCTCCTTCCTAAAAATGAGTAAAAAGCTGAACAGACTAAAAAATCAACAACTCTTCTTAGATCCATAGAAGAGGTGAGGACACAGGGCAAACACAATCCTTAAGATTAGAGAGACAGGCAGGTGACTACAGGAGGTTGATAACTTACCAGAGCAGAGGCTTATAACTGGAAACCATTGTGGGAACCAGTTCTGGGGTTATCTGAACTGTAAGTGATGAATTACTAGAGGCTCAGCACAGACAACTTTGAGAGTTAAAAACTCCAGGGGGCACGCACTGGAGGGAGGGGCCAAAATACTGTGAGATTCACTCTAAGAGCTCAACCAGGTTCCCATGGTAAATATCAAGAAAAATCCCCCCATGCTTCTGGCCGGAGGAGGTACAAAGGAACCATTTTGAATATGCCAGAGTACCCTGTTCTTCTTAATAAGGCCTGCCCTTAGGGGAACCCAGTTAACAGGAGCCTAACCTGCTAGGATATTATCAGAGCATAACTGACCAGCAGGAAGGGAAATACACAACTCCGGCCTACTCTAGTCATCCTGTTCCACCTAAGGGTGGGGGGAGAAAAGAACAAAACACTTATGAAGTTCACAGTCCAGATGCCCAAGTTCACTAAAAGACCGGGATCAAACATAGGACTGTAGAAAATGTCCTCTCCCCAAACATCTTACCACCATGTTAAAGGCTTATTTACAGTAGTTCTTTCTATCCAGTCCATCCTGTCCAGCTACCTAGAAAAAATTACAAGACATACCAAAAGGCAAAAACACAGTTTAAAGAGAAAAAAGAGGCATCAGAATTAGATGTGGTGGGGCTGTTGGAAGTATTGGGCCAGAAACTTAAAATAACTATGATTAATACACTCAGGACTCTCATGGATAAGATAGGAGTTGAGTTCAGCATGGAAAATCAGATAGGTAATGTAAGCAGAAATAAAAAAAAATTAGAAGGAACCAGAAAGAAATGTGAGAGAACAAAAACAATATTGAAAGAGAAAAATAAAGTTGGAAAACTGACACTACCCAACTTCAAGTTTTACTACAAAGCTATAGTAATCAAGAGAGTGTTGAATTGGTGAAAAAAATAGATGAATATAACAGAATAGAGATCCCAGAAATAGACAAATATAAATATAGTCAACAGATCTTTTAAAAAGGAGCAAAGACAGTACAATGGGAAAAAGATAGTCCTTTCGAGAAAATAGTGTTGAACAACTAAACAACTACATGCAAAAATTAATTTAGACGCCGATCTTACACCCTTCACCAAAATTAACTCAAAATGGATCACAAACCTAAGTGTGAAATGCAAAACTATAAAACTCCTAGAAGATAACATAAGGAGAAAACCTAGATACCCTTGTGTATGGCAATGACCTTTTAGATACAATACCAAAGGCACAATTTATGAAAGAAATAATGGATTAAGCTGGAGTGCATTAAAACTGACAACTTCAGGGGTGCCTGGGTGGCTCAGTTGTTAAGCGGCTGCCTTCGGCTCAGGTCATGATCCCAGGGTCTTGGGATCGAGCCCCACATCGAGCCCCGCATCAGGCTCCCTGCTTGGCAAAAAGCTTGCTTCTCCCTCTCCCACTGCCCCTGCTTGTGTTCCCTCTCTCGCTGTGTCTCTCTCTGTGTCAAATAAATCAATAAAATCTTTAAAAATTTTTTTGACAACTTCCGTTCCATGAAAAACAATGTCAAGAGAATGAGATGAGATATCAGAGGCTAGTAGAAAATATTTGCAACAGACACATCTGATAAAGGACTATTATCCAAAATTAAAAAGCACACCTAAAACTCAAAATTAAGAAAACAACCTGATTTTAAGATGAGCCAAAAATCTTAACAGACACCTTACCAAAAAAGATATACATGTTAAAATTAGTAGTTTTAAAACAGTTGTTGGGTCCAAGACCCTGAACTCAACTCCTCCACGAAACACACCAAATTACACCTGTTAATTGAAGAACTCCTCCTGAAGAACAGAGGGCTGACTGAACAGCTTCTGCACAACCAAAAATACAGAGAACTACAAAAGAGAACAGCAAGAAAGATGTAGAGGTAGTAACGAAGGAATCCCTACCCCCGACCCTGAGGACAGCAGTGGGGAAGGATATTACTGAGGGACCAGGAACAGATTCCTGTGTCCTTGGGTATAGAAAGAAAGCGACAATTTAAAAGAACAGCTAGCAAAAACAAAAACCAAAAAAGAGCAACTGGCACGTAAAAGAGACAACCACTAGAACTCTGCTGAATGGTAGAGGAGCTGTGGGAACACTCTCCAGGTCAGAAAGACTGGAGAAAAATACATTGACATTCCCACTCCAGCTTAAAAGCCCAGAAGGGAGCAGGGTGTGAACGTCATAACTGGCAGTTCTGGTCATCACAGCGAGTTTGAGACCATGGTGAGCCCGGAGTCTACAAGCCCACGCCAGCCCCAGTAGCACTGGGGAACAGAAGCCATGGGGTTTGTTGTTATTTGGGGTTTTGGGGGGGTTTGGTTTTGTTTTGTGGGTTTGGCTTTGGTTTGGTTTTGGTCTTTTTTTTTTAGTTTTGTTTTGTCTTTTTTGCTTTTTTTTTCTTTTTATTTTGAAAATTATTTCATATTATTATTTTCTTTCTTTAAAAAGCCACAATCTTAAATATCAACTAACATGTTAAGAAGTCAGCCCTGGGGTGCCTGCTGGCTCAGTCCATTGAACAACAGACTCATGATCTCGGCTCAGGTCATGATCTCAGGGTATTGAGTTCAAGCTCGAGACGAGCTCTGTGCTTAGACAAGAATTCCAAGGCAATCTGCTTGGAATTCTCTCTCTCCTTCTCCCTCTGCCTCCCCCCTCTAAAATAAAATAAATCAGTCTTTAAAAAAATTAAAATTACGGGCGCCTGGGTAGCTCAGTGGGTTAAAGCCTGTGCCTTCAGCTCAGGTCATAATCTCAGGGTCCTGGGATCGAGCCCCACATCGGGCTCTCTGCTCAGCAGAGAACCTGCTTCCCCCTCTCTCTCTGCCTGCCTCTCTGCCTACTTGTGATTTCTCTCTCTCTCTCTCTCTCTCTCTCTCTCTCTCTCTCTCTCTGTCAACTAAATAAATAAAATAAAATAAAAAATCTTTAAAAAAAATTAAAATTAAAAAAAAGTTAAGAGTCAGCCCTAGAATTCCACCAGTGGGGGGAGCTGCTGGAACATTCCCCAGGTGGGAAGGGTTAACAGACACATTCTACACGCCACCCCCACCTCCACTTTGAAATGAGAGACCAGTGCATAGCCCGGGCACCCTAGCCCCAGGCCCCTAGCCCACACCAGCCCCAGCTGACCCGCCAAGGTGGCCAAAGGGCAGTGAACACTGGGACACCACTAGTCAGTGTTCACTCCAGCCCCAGCCTTCATGCCAAGGGGACACAGGCACAAAGAACCCCAGAACACTCCAGGCCCACACTTCGGCTTCAGATGGCTTGCTAGGGCACCCCTGGTGCAGAGCTCTCTAGAACATCTCAGCCGATGTCTGCTTTAAATCCAGTCACCCTGCCAAGGTGTCCCCTAAGAGGAGCACCCCAGGAACCCCAGGCTTGTGCCAGCATCAGTTTCAACCAACCCGCCAGGGCACCCCTGCATGGAGCACCTTGGAACACGTCCACCTGCACTGGCCTTGGCTTCGGTAGCTCCGCCAGGGCACCCACGGCCCCAAACACCTTGGGACACCATGGCCTGCACCCAATTCAGCTTCAGCTCTTCTGCTCGGGCACATTTTACACGAAGAGCCCGGGGACCCTATCAGCTTGTGTCCATTTTAGCTTCAGCTGCACTGCCAGGGTGCCCCTGCATGGTGCCCCCCAGGACCTCCTAGCCTGTACCCCGCCTTAGCTCCAGCCGCCCCTTCAGGGGTGCCGAGAGCCCGGAAACACCCCTGATGACACCCACACCTGCTTCAGCTATCCTGCCAAGACGGCCTCGGTGTGGAGGGCCCTGGGTCCCCTGAGCTTGCGCGCACCATAGTTTCAGCTACCTTACTAGGGTATCTTCCGCACAAACAGCTCAGGGACCTCCTGGCCCACACGGCACATCGGCTCCAGCCACTCCAGCCACCCCACCAAGACGCCTGCTGCACAGAGCACCCTGAGAGACTCCAACTTGCACCCATTTCGGCTTCCAATGTCCTGCTGGAGTTCCCTCAGCACACAGAACCCTGGGATACCCTGACCCGCATCCACTTCAGTTTTAGCAGTCCTGATAGGGCACCCCCATGTGGAAAGCCCCCGGACCTCCAGCCCATGCCAACCTCGGCTCCAGCCAGCCAGCAAATTTACCCAGCACACACAGTCAACATAGAGAACAACCATATACCAGAACATTCCTTCCAGTTGAGGAAAGTAGCTGTCCCACCGAATCCAGAAAAACAAACACAGAAAGTTGAGCAAAATAGGAAGATAGGAATATGTTCCAAAAGATAAAATAAGAAAAAACTCAGAAAAAGAGCTAAATAAAACAGATAAATAATGTGCCTGATAAAAAACTAATGATCATAAAGATATCCATGAGGTTAGAGAGAAGAATGGAAAAAATGAGTGAGAACTTCAATAAGGACATAGGACAATAGGAAAATACATAAAAGGACCAACCAGAGTTGAATAATAACAATAACTGAAATTTTAAAAAGAAAACACTGAGGGAATTGCCACTCTTGTAGGGAGTGTTGATAATGGGGAAGGTTATGCATGTGTGGGGACAGTGGGTATATGAGAAAACTTTATGCCTTTCCCTTGATTTTGCAATGATCCTTAAACTGCTCTAAAACATTATCTTAACAAAAAAAAGTGAATAAAAATAATTTTTATACTCTCCAGTTTTTGTATATGTATGTTGAAAAAAGTCTAATATCATAAGTAATAGAGTGATATACTCAACTTGTAAAAAAAAAAGTAATACACATAAAGCTATACAACACTACCTTGTGATATTGTCTAAATGATACTTAGCTGGCAATATATAACCCTGAATGTATGAAAAAAATAAGAAATATTTAAAACATCCAACCAATTCAAGAAGCTAGGCAATGAACATTATAATAAACCTAAAGAAGTGGAAAGTTAGAAATAATGAATATAAATGCATAAATAATGAAACAAATAACAGTAGAGCTAAATAACAAAAGCCAGTTCTTTGAAAATACTTAAAAAATACCTTTTACAAATATGACCAATTATTGAAGAAAAAGGACAAATAAACAAGTTGAATAAAATTGTACAACATATAGATGCAGAGGAGATTTAAATATTATAAGAAAACACTACAAATATGTTATACCTTTCCCTCGGTATAACCCACGGTAGATGTGAACAAGAAAATATTTCTCCTGTGAACGCGAAGGAAACTTCGGTTAAAACGGAGTCAGAAGGCCAGTAGGGGGAGCTCTCACACCCTACCAGCCTAGGTCAATTACAGAGCCAACAGGAAGAGCCCCACCTTTCAAGTAGATTCTACTTTAGGTACTACATTACTATCCCAGCAGAGGAAGAAAGGTTTCTTTATGCCCTGACAACAGCTCAGCCAATAAGAGAAGGTCACAATTTCGCCAATGAAAAGCCACTATAAATCTATACCAAGAAATCGGACAAAACACAATATGTGGTTTGTTTTCTTTTTTCCAACAACAACAAAAATGTAAGGCAAAAGTTATGTGTGAGAGGAACTTACAGATTTTTTAAAGACTTAAGAAACATAATGAATAATCACACCTGCAAACCATATTTGGATACCAATTCAAATTTTTGAAAAAGTATAAGGCTTTCAGGTAAATATGAAAAATAACTGGATATTTAATGATATTAATAACATTTAACTTTTTGAAATGATATTTGTATTGACTTTATGGTTTATTTTTTAAAGTTTTTATCTTTTAGAAATGTATATTGAAATATTTAGGCATAAAATGATTATTCCAACAGCTGAGATGCAGGGTAGGTGGGGAAATAATTGGAACCAGACTGGCCATGTATTAAGGTTTTTGAAGCTGAGGGTCAGGTACAATGGGTTCATTATGCTATTCTCTCTACTACTGTATATATTTTAAACTTTATATAAGAAAACATTTCATTATAATTATTATGTCATTAAATTGGAAATCCTAAGTGAAACTGACCACTTTTTAGGGGGGAAAAATGAGCAAATTGGCCCATATCATAGAGAAATAAAAACCCTTAACAATACACTATTCAAACAATACAGTATTCAAAACTGAAGTCATCCTCAAAAGTCCCAGGACAGGCAGTTTTGGGAGACAATTCTACAAAATATCAGGGAAAACTAATCACCATCTTATATCAACACTTCCAAATCTATAGAAAGATGGACAACTGTTTAACTTATCCTCCCAGTCTAGGTATTCTTGATTCAAAAACTGA